>PVKM010019983.1:0-24503 GCA_004027735.1 Carollia perspicillata | reverse complement strand
ACCAACTTACAGCATACACAAAAATAAATTCAAGGTGGATAAAAAGCTTAAATATAAGCTGTGACATCATTAAAGTCCTAGAGGAGAACATAGTCATGAAAATCTCAGATATTTCATGCAGCAACATTTTTACTGATATGTCCCCTAGAGCAAGGGACATAAAGGAAAGAATAACAAATGGGATCTCATCAAAATAAAAAGCTTCTGCACAGCAGAAGAAAACAATATTAAAATAAGAAGAGAACCAACTATATGGGAAAACATAGTTGCCAATGATACCTCAGACGAGGGTTTAATCTCCAAAATATATAAAGAACTTACATGACTCCACTGTAAGAAGACAAGCAACCCAATTAAAAAATGGGCAAAGGACTTGAACAGATGCTTCTCCAAGGAGGACATACAGAGGGTCCAGAGACACATGAAAAGATGCTCATATCACTAACCAGCAGAAAGATGCAAATTAAAGCCCAATGAGATACCACTTCACACAGGTCAGAATGGCCATCGTTAACAAAGCAACAAACAAGTGTTGGAGAGGTTGTGGAGAATAGGAAACCCTAGTACACTGTTGGTGGGATTGCAGACTGGTACAACGACTATGGAAAACAGTATGGAATTTTCTAAGAAAACTAAAAATGGATCAAAATACCTTTTGACCTGCCAATTCCACTGCTAGGGTTATACACTAAGATCCCTGAAACACCAATCCCAAAGAACCTATGCAACCCAATATTCATAGCAGCACAATTTACAGTAGCCAAGTGCTGGAAGCAACCTAGGTGCCCATCAGTAAATGAGTGGATCAACAAACTGTGGTGCATTTACAGAATGGAATACTGTGCAGCAGAGAGAAAGAAGGAGCTCCTACCCTTGGTGATGGCATGAATAGAACTGGAGAGTATTATGTTAAGTGAAATAAGCCAGGTGGTGAAAGACAAATACCACATGATCTCACCTTTAACAGGAACCTAAACAACAACACAATCCAAGCAAGAAAAATATAACCAAGACCCTGAAATAGAGAGCAGGCTGACAGTAACCAGAGGGGAGAGGGGAGGGAACTTCAGGGGAAAAGGGAAAGGGTTTGCAGGTACAAATATGAAAGACACATGGACAAAAACTAGGAAGGGTGGAAATGGTAGGGGGTGGTGGGCTGGGTGGGTGGGCTGGGATGGGAGTAAAAGACAGAAAGCTGTACTTTAACAACAATTAAAATAGAAAGTAAAAAAAAATATTTAGGACCCACCAAAAGTGTCACAAGACACCACCCAGCCCCAAAGTCCCTCCTTTGCACATTTAGAGGAACTAGACCACTTCTTTCCTTGGCCGACTCATTCTATAATCTCCAATATTAATTCAGTGGCTGGGAATTCCACCAAAATCTGCCTAGCCAGGGGGTTTACCAGCACATCCAGGCTGTAATCCTGCAAAGCCTCCCCACATCACCTTTACTCTTTAAGAAGATCTTTTTATCTTCAGGGAAACTTCCAAAGTGTTAGAAATAAGATTAGATGGTGATTCTTTTCCCTTTGGGGTAAAAGAGATGACGAATTGGGAGTCATAAGAGTCTGCGTGCTGTCAATCTTCTCTTTGGGGGTGGAGCTTGAAGAGATAATAATTGTACTTAATTGTCTTAAGTTGTCTTAAGTTCAAAGCTCTTTAAAACCAGTATATTCTGAAGTGCTCTGTAATAGAAAACCTTATTGATGGTGAGAGATAAGGCACAGGTGAGAGAAAGAGATGGGAAGAATAAGAACTTACACTGCCAGAACCTTAGCTATTGATATTAAACCTTGACAGGTCATCTGCAGAGGGTCATCTGTGGAGCAAGCAACAGCCTCGGCCACTTCAGCTATCTGTCAGATGTCTGTGGGACACCCAGCACACTGATGGGAGAAATCAAATGAGACCCCACCTTCTGGAACATGTTTGATCTTCAGTTTTGTGTTTGCAGAGCAGCTGGATGAGACTGGAGCATATCTCCTAGGGCAGAGATCAGAGAGAAGAGTATTTGTTGAGCTGGAGGGAGCTGCAGCCCTGACCTCCTTTGGAGTCTGCATAGAAGAGAGAAGGGGAGAGGATATTGGGCTCCCAGCTCTCATTATATATGCAGAATAAATATTGGCAAAGTCCAAAGACATTTCTCAAGTGACCTTCCTTAGAGCCTTGCAGAATGAAAGTATGACTGGCTCTGAATAGGTTTCTTACCTGAAAAGCAAAACTTTCAGAGTGCCAAGTCTCCTTCTGATATGGGTTTAATTTAAAAGGTGTCTTTAAGATTTTCTCTTCTCTTTCTTTAGTGGCTAAATGAGAGTTCATTTTCCAAACTCCTCATCCTCACCATCTGGAAGTAATAAAAGGTGTCCAATAACATAATTTCTAACAATCCCCCCAAAATTTCACCAAATTTCCTGTCCTTAGGAGCACTCTTGATTGACATGTGCCCACTTATGCCGTCCTCTGTTCTGGCAGCAATCATGCTGGATGCTTGAGTGTATTTCCAGAGATTGACATTATCAGAACAATAGATTCGAAATAGGTTCATTTTCCCTAGATCTATCTCCTTGGATAGTTACCCCCACTGGCCCCTCAGCAGTACACCTTAACTCTTAGACCAAACTACTTCAGGTGGTGTATATGAGTAGAGGTTTTGTTTCTTTTTACCAAGGATATTTAATATTGTTCACCCATTAAAGAACTAGTTGTTGACATTGTTTCTCAGTGTGTTGGTACTGGTCCCCTCAGGAATAGTATTTAATTCCCAAAGAGGACATAAAGTGCTCCTTTTTAGTAGGACTTGCATTTCTTCGGTATTGTCCCAGATGTCTGTTCACTTCTAGAGCAGCATTTCTCAAATGTCAATGTGTATATGGATCATTGCCGATAGAGTTAAAATGCTGATTCAGATGGGGCCTGAAATTCTGTACTTCTAACCATCTCTTAAGTGGTGCTGCTGCTACTGTACCCCAAACTACACTAAAGAGTGAGGCTCCGGCATATAGTCTTCTGCTCTTCAGCTCTTTCCCAGATCCGCCTGCTCTATCACTTCCCTTCAGAAATTATCTTCTCAAGCTGATCAGCTCATGGCAGATCACCACCACGATTCATTAAAGCTCATATGTGTCAAACCTCTTGATTGCAAATGTAGATCTGACACTTTCATCAGCATCTCCAGCCAATGTTAAGCACTCACTGAGCTCCTTTCTTATGCAAACATCAGGCAAGGTGCAGAGATGTGGTTCCCGGGAGCTCTACTCAGGGAGCACCTACAAAGTCAGGGCCCAGAAAGAGAATCAGATGAGAAAGTAAGAAGAGTACAGAAGCACAGGATGCACGATGCTTGTGCCACAAGCCTTCAGGGAATTGAGAGGAGCAGTCAGAGGCAAGATACAGGATGCAGAGTCAGGTGCTGAGATGTATTGAGGAGGTAGGTGGTTACCAGTGGGAACTGAGATTCATTGGTGGGATGAAATAGCACCAGTAAGAAGCTAACCTGATGGTAGCTGAAAGTCAATACAGGTTTAAGAGAATACAAAATGGGGAAACTGAGGAAATGTGTCTGGGCAAAGCCTAGAGAGTCTCTGAGTAAGCTGGTACCAATGCTTAAAAATAGTTCTTTACTAGTCATCAAACCAGCCACCACAATTCACACCCTTTGAGGAAGGGTGTCTGATTAAAAAGAGCTAAAAGAATGAAAAATGTTTTTGAGGAAACAGGGCTTGGAATGTCTTCACTCTCATTCTTGAAGGCTGTGTAGACTTCTAGAAGGCCATTCACAAAGCACCATGATTTGGCTAAACTGGGGAATGGAGTATCTGAAAGCAAATTCCACATTCCTGCCATGCTGGATTATTTTCCAACCCTGAAGCACAAAGATGAGTTCACATGAGTTCAGTTGTACATGTTCTTTGTTTTTTTTTGGTTTGGTTTGGTTTTTTAAGCAAGAGAAGCTACCAAACACAATGACTCAAGTTCTGAGTCCTTAATTGAGCATAAAAGGGATTCCCATGAGCAGCTACAGCCTGCTCTGTACTTTGGAGAACTTGCACAGGAGACCTGAAAAACTACATGTCTATTTTTCCATTGTCCATTTTATTCTGATGGTGGCAACTACCGTGTCATAAAATCCTTCTCAAAATGAGTGGTTCTTGGCATTAGAAATTTAAACTTTATAATATTGTGTGCTGATGGTCAGTGCCCAGTGTGCTCAGCTCTCTGAAGCAGAGACTGCAAGGGGGACAGCAAGCCTATGGCCATTTCTGCACAGGCTTACCCTTTGAGTAGGCTCCAGTTTTAAATGTGTAATATTTATTAAAGTTTCATAAGATAGTAGGCTTTGTCAACACACTCCCCTCTAGAATTGTTCTATCCTGTATGGTAGCCACTAGCTATATTAAATTAGATTATTTTTAATTAATTAAAATTAAGTGAAATTTAAAATTGAGTTCCTCAGTACTTCTGTTACATTTCAAGTGCTCAATAATCACCTGTGGGTAACGGTTACCTTATTGGATAATGCAGATTATAGACCATTTCCATCATCACAGAAAGCTGTCCAACAGCTGCTCTAGAACCTAAGCGTACACAAGGTCTTGATACCCAGTGGCAGGTGGAAATTGGGCCTGCCAGGATGTGAGCAGATCATTTGGGGAAAAAGAGTAAATATGCATGCCTAAGAAGAGACATCACACCTGAGTGGCATACCTGTGTCTCTGGAGAAGAGAGGGAGTTGAATAATATACTGTATTTTCTACAAAAGCCTTTTCCTGAACTATGCTAACAACTCTATCTCCTGTCAGTAGCCAGGATATAGACCTCTCCCAAAACAACCAACACTCAAGAAATCTTTTCAGATCTTCCCTCATTATTTTTCTCAAAAACTTAACTCGCTTAGTTTGGGTTCCTCTACCCCCCCCCCTTTTTTTGTCTCTGATAATTTACTTTTATTTACTTTTTTAATTTTTAAAATATTTTAAATATTTTATCAATTATGCTATTACAGTTATCCTGATTTTTGTACTTTTGCCTCCCTCCACCCAGTGCCCACTACTCCCTCAGGCAATCCTCACTCCATTATCTATGTGTATAAATTCCATTTCCTAAACTGTAGTTTACATGCCCATGTCTATTCTGTAACTATCTATTTTTTACTTCTTACTCCCCTCCCCTTCTCACCCATTCTCCCTCTCCCTCCTCTCATCTGGCAACCTTCTGGTAACTAACTTCTTTTCTCTTGTTTTTGAGAGTCTCTCTTTATCTTGAATCTTTAGCCTTTTAATAATGAAATGTCTTGCAGTGGGCCTCCTTGCATCTATCATCATTGGGATTCTCTGCACTTCCTGAACTTGCATGCCTATTCCCTTCACAAAATTGGAGAAATCTTGTTTCACTATTTTTTCAGATAGATTTGTAATTTCTTGCTCTCCCTCTTCTCCTTCTAGAACCCCTGTAAAGTGAATGTTGGATCTGTTAAAGTTGTCCTAGATGCTGTTTATACTGTTCTCATTTTTTTTTTGGGGGGGAGGGAGGGAATCTCTTTTCTTCTTGTTTTTCTGATTGGTTGTTTTTTGCTTCCTTATGTTCCAAATCATTGATTTGTTTCTCGGCTTCATCCTTTCTACCGTTGTTTCCCTGTAAATTATTCTCTATTTCAATTAGCATATCCTCCATTTCTGACTGGGTCTTTTTTATGCTTCTGAGATCTACACTAAGTTCTTTGAGCATCCTTATAAACAGTGTTTTCAATTCTGCATCTGATAGATTGCTTATCTCCATTTTGTTTAGCTCTTTTTCAGGAGTTTTTATCTGTTCTTTCATTTGGGCCATGTTTCTTTGTCTCCTCTTTTTGGCAGCCTCCCTGTATCTCTTTCCATGTATTAGGTAGAGCTGCTTTGATTCTATATCTTGGTAGTGTGGCCTAATGTAGTAGGTGTCTTGTAAAGTCCAGTGGCACAGCCTCCCCTATCACCCAAGCTAGGTGCTCAAGATGTGACCTCCATGTGGGCTGAGTACACCCTCCTCAGGTAGTTGAGCCTTGGTTGCTGCTGGCAAATCAATGGAAGGTGTTTACCCAGACCAGTCAGCTGCAAAGACTGGTCACTAACCATCAACTTCTGCCCCCCATGGAGGATCAGCTAGCTGTGCAGGGGCAGGATGGTGGTGCTCTGATGTGGTCTGTAGCTGTCCACTGAGTGCATTGACACTCAGGTTTCCTGGGTGATGCAGGCCAGGGTCACCCTCCACCTGTGTTTTGCCCTAGGCACCCTGCCTGAGCTATAAAGCAGTATGAGATGGCTGCTACTTGTTCTGGGCTTGGAGATTCCCAGCTAAAGCCAAGCTGTGACTCTAATCTGGCTACTGCTAGGGCTCACTAAAGCCAGCTGTTTCTTGTTTGATAGGTTTAGGAGCCAAGAAAGCCATTCTTATGGAAAAGTAATTGGGTGGGGTAGAGCCTCTGTGGATCTCCAAGGTGGGTCACACAGTGTTAGCCAGGTTGATGGAGTCTCAGATATGGCACCAGCCTACCAGCTCTGTGTCGGGGAGGGCTCAGCAAAGGGACAATGGCCTCTGCTCCTGCTGATGCCAGACACTTCAGGTTCTCCCTGTATACCACTGGTGCCCTTCACACTGTCACCATGGTGATGTAGCTGAGAGAGAGCAAGTCTAAGTAGGTAAGTCTGTTTATAATTTCCTCCAGTGGAACTGCTTAGGGCTCCAGCAGCTTCTTCCATAATTCAATCCCTGATTGTTGTCACAGCCAGAAGCTGTGGGAGCTTATCTTCCTGGCACTAGAATCCCAGGCTAGGGGGCCTGGTGTGGGTCTGGGACTCCTCACTCTGAGATATCCCTCCCAGCTTTTTATCCACATGGGTGTGAGGCCAACTGGTTCCTCGTCTGCACCCCTACCAGTCTAGATGGATGTGTTTTCTTCAATTCCATAGTTTTCAGACTTCCATTCAACTTGATTTCTGACATGCTTGAATGATGGTTGTTCTATATTTTAGTTTCAATTTTGATGTGGTTGTGCAAAGAGGTGAGCCATGTCCACCTAAACCTCCATCTTGACTGGAAGCCTAGCTCTTATTTTACCTGGCATCTGCCTTTCTGTCCAGTCCCTTCTTCCTGATGTTTTGTTTGGACTCTGCTTGGTTTGAACTTGCACTGGACTCTGGAGATCATTTGTCTAAAGTCACTTAGTGACTGATTTGCAGGCAATAGGCCCTGAATCCTGGGACCCAGGCCTAGAATAGTGCCTTACATACACACTTACCTGAGAAGGAGTTTCAGACATGTTGGCTATATCAAAATAAATTTGTATGTTTGAGTCAGCTATTGCTGTGTAACACACAGCCCCTAAACCTCACTTGCACCCAACCAAAAGCATTTATTTCTCACATATCTATTCATTTTGGGGCCCAGATTGAGACAGCAGCAGCTCCTCAAAAGATCTTCTCATGGTGATGGCAGAAATACAATTGGGTAATTAAACATGCCAGCCCTCTTAATTCTAGGCTCAGAACTGGGGAACCATCACTTCTCTTACTCTGGTACCCAAAGAAAGTCACATCCCTCATCCTTTATAAAAATATATATATTCTAACTTTTATAGGAAGAATTTTAATTTATGTGGATTTAGGTGTGTATCCAGAGTGAAGAATCGGGACCAATAAATCAGTTGGAGACACTATTCTCGACCACTTCTCCAGATCTTGAGAAGAAGAAGTGAACCAGTCAATCATATAGTTCACACTCATTGAGTTCTGACTCAGTGAATGTGTTCTGTATAGTATCAGTTATCTATTGCTTTGTAGCAAACTATCCAAAACTTTAGTGGCTTATAGTAACAACCTTTTTATATAGTTGATAATTCTATGGGTTAGCAATTTGAGCTTAATTCAGTGAGATTATCCTTCTTGTCTGGGCTCTTCTTGGCTGGGTTTGTTTAATGTCTCAGGCTAGGAAGGCTATACCTTACATTCTCCAGCAGCCTAGTCTGGTTTGTTCATGTTGTGGTAGAACAGTTCCCACCTAGAGTCAAGCTCAAGGCCTCTAAAGACCAAAGCTTACAACTGGCACCCCACCACTTCTGCATTGTATAGCTCAAAGCAAGTCAGTTCAGTTCCATCTCTTGATGGGAGGAGATTTAAATAATATTGGATTATTTTTTGCAATCTATTAGATAGTCCAGAATATATATTCCAAGATTAGAACTGAAAATATAAGGCTTGGTTCTCATCCAAAATTTACCGTAGAGAAGCAACCTAAGGAGTGAAAAGTATAAGTGCAGGTAGAGTTTAGAGAAGGATGTGTCTTTTTCCTCAATTTCTCCCTATGCATTTGGAAATCATTGCATGCTCTGTCTTACTTGATGAGACGACAGTTAAAAGCATGTTGACATTATATAATATATTATGATAACAGCCCATTATTATTAATTTAATATGACACCAAAAGCAAGTTGCTAGATCTGAATTTACTAAGACAATCCCCATGGATGTCCATCCACAGCCAGTGCCATCTGTCAGGTCTGTTCTAAGGGATTGAGTTACAGCTGCTTATAGCAGCTGTCAACAACAGCTGCAACAATAACACTAAACCATGAGTTTTTATAATTGCATTCTTTTTTGTAGCCAAATATATATGTATGTATGTCATTTATCCCTGCAGGGATATATTTATTCAGGAACAGTTGGCCACAAATGAATGTAAGTAGTAACTCCTTAAAATATAGTTCCCATGGAGTCGAGTTTTTCATTTCATCCCACCAGCTTTAATACAACACCCTACTACTTTAGAAGCCTCATCTGATTCAAATATCTTCTGATTGCCCTTTCTCCACTTTTTGCTGAATTCTATTTTACTTCCCATTATTCTGTGGGAATAGCTTGCTCATTTTCCATCACTTTCATCCACCTGATCATAACTTCATAGGGTGCTGGTGAATTTGTCTTAGTAACAATTATTTTTAAATATTACATGGATTTATAAAATATTTCAACTTAATGATAGTCACTTACTCCAATAAAAATCCATCATAATTCAGAATAAAAAGGAAATTGACATTTATTGAGTGCCAGCTACATCCAAGCTTCACATTAAATCTTGACATCCTATTCATCCTTGTGTCAGTTTTTTTAGAAAGGTATATTGTTATTTTCATATCTCAGCAGTCAAAGCTGGGGTTCAGAACAGTGGAGTACCTTATTTAAGTTCTGGGATGAGAGTGAAGAAGAGCCAGAATATTATTCATTTCACTTTTCCTGATGACAAATTCATGATATGAGTTACATATAAAGTCAGAAATGCCAATAATTTTCTCAAAAAAATATCTCTCCTTGTACTTTGTTCATAGTAGGTAACAAAATTTGGTGTTTACCTTAACAGAATCAAATCTATCTCTAGGGTAACAATGTAATTTATTTCAGGAGTAAATGATTATTTCTTGGTTTTATCTTCCTAGGTTCTGAGTAGATCTTCCCAGGGAAACATAAAAGACATTAAGCTTAAGTAATTAGTGCTTCCTTGTAAACTCTTATTCCTCAAAGTCAGCACTCTGTCTACACCACAGCTTGAAAACTTTAGATACAACTGCTCTGGGAGTCTTGCTTCACCCCCTAAGTTTTCTAATCATCAGGCATCAGCAGCAAGAATAAACAATGTTAATGTAAAGGGGGAAAATTTATTTTTCATGGCTTAAGTCCCCGAATTCTTAGAAGGCTTTAGGTATTAGTTATTTGATCATCCCCCTCTTTTCAAAATGAATATGGACTGTCATGGAGAGGCAGCTGAATACTGGGAAAAGATCAGATAGAGGTCTTAGGGGAGATCATAGACAGAGCCTGCGATCCCCACTTCTAACCTGGGGACTCTTCCTCAAGGTTATACAACCAGGAAAGGTCTGACATGCTGGAGATCTACAGATTGACCAGGAATGAAACCCATTAGAGCACTTCAGACAAGGCAAGGGTGAGCTGGGTCAGTGTCAGAGTCCGAGTCTGAGAGGAACAGGCACTTAGGAAAGGTCTAAGGTAATGAAGGCACTCATTCTGGGATCCATTCTATTGAATGATGTGCCTGTTACCAGGATGCAGTTACCTGTCTGTGTTCTTTTTTTTTTAAGCAGTTTTTTTTTTTTAGAAGATTTTATTTATTTATCTTTAGAGGGGAAGGGAAGGAGAGAGGGAGAGAAATATCAATGTATGGTTGCTTCTCGTGTGTTCCCCTGCTGGGAGCCGGCCTGCAACCCAGGCATGTGCCCTGACTGGGAATCAAACTGAGATCCTTTGGTTCACAGGCCCATGGTCAATCCACTGAGCTACACCAGCCAGGGCCTGTCTGTGTTCTTTATAAGAACTGGTACAGTTGCACTTCTTTCCAGTCACCAGCTCCCAAATTTCACATGTAAAAATATTTTTATTGTTACTGTTATTTGATTGGGGGCTGGATTTTCTACGTTCTTGACTATCTCTCCTGGTCTTACTAAAATATCTCTACCATGATAGCCCTAGCTTTTTTGGAGAAGAGAGAATTCCCTTACTTAGTTTCAGCACTCATAAGCCTAACATAACCTTGACCATTTGGCTTTTAAGAACCTCAAGGCCACTCACACCTTCTATGGATATGAAGGAGTCCTGACTCATTTGCTTACTTAACAGATGAGTTGAGGAAGAAGTAAAAAGGCAGGGAATTAAAATTATTAAATATTATTGGGCACAGGATTATTATAAAGTAAAGAAGCAAGAATCTGTAAGATGCAAGAAAGGAAAGAATAACTCATGCCTGACCATTATTTTAATTGTTCTATTTCATTAGTTAGCAGAGGAAGGAAACCATGCTGTCTTTTTTGAGAAGAATGTTCAGTTGAGTGATTTGTGACTGAATATTTAGCTGTTACATTTATTGAACAAGTACAAACATTAGGTAATGATAAATGACAAAGTTTTCATAAGGAGACATATTAGCACAGGTGGAAGCAAATTTGAAGTAACTTTAAGAAAAACTTTAATCAACTGCTAAGTTAAATAGATACCTTAAGAAAATACCATGCAAAGTGGTACCGTTCATATCACTGATCAGCAGAAAACAGCAGAGTGACATTAGCAAGATGGTGGAATAGGAAGCACCAGAAGACACTCTTTCCCCCATGGAGATACTGACTTACCAATGACAATATGTACCAGGTATATGAACCATGTAATTGCCTTTGCAAGAACTTCAAAAGCCATTTGAGAGATTACAAAACCCCAGATGATTTCAAGAGCAAAAAGACATGTATTGGAGCAATTAGGAAAGTCCCTTGCACTTACCGGTCCCTCTCAGCATAGTGCAGCATGATTGGGAAGAAACTCACTGCCTCTCCTTCAGGAGTGAAAAAAAAGATGGAATTGATGTTCAGTGGTTCGGGTTTTCAGGGTGTCATCCAAGGAACTGGTTTCTGTCTTGCCTGACTCAGAGCACTGACAGAAAAGGCAACAACACACTTTGGATGCCCGAGGGCTACTGAGAACATAAGTTCTCAGCCCCTCAACTTGCCACAGCACCAAAGAGATTACAGTACCCCAGAGGCAGACAGCAAGGAAAGCTTGTGAGTAGAAATAGGCACATTTTTCAGCTGGAAAATTACACATGAAGGTCTAGAGGAGATGCAACCCCAGAAAAAGTTTGAGAAGCCTATAGACTGACTCTCTAACTAGGCTGACTGGTGAAGATTTTTCCCTATATGAGGACAATCTGAAAAGACTGGGAGAAATTACTGGTTTTTTTCAAATGCCTAAATGTCAACAAAAGATCACAAAACATACAAAGAAACAGGAAAACATGACCAAATCAAAGGACCAAACCAAATCTCCAGAAATCCTAAAGTAATGAAGATCTGTGAATTACCTGCAAAGAAATCACAATAACCATAATAAAGATGGTCAGTGAGCTTTAAAAAAACACAGACAACTAGGTTAAATCAGGTAAATGATGTATGAACAAAATGAGAATATCAACAAAGAGAGAGTATCTTATTTAAAAGAACCAAACACTCAGTTTCAACCAAGATGGAGGTGTAGGTAGAAGTGCTTTGCTTCCTTCCACAACCAAAAGAAGGATAACGACCAATTTAAAAACAAACGCACAAACAAAAACAACCAGAACTGACAGAAAATCAAACCACATGGAAGTCCCACAACCAAGGAGTTAAAAAAGAAACATTCATCCAGACTATGCCACAATGCAGCGAAGTGGGTTGCCCTACCCTGATGAATACCTAAAGCTCTGCCCCTTACTACATAACAGGAATGTCAAGACAAAGAAATATGGCCCAAATGAAAGACCAGATCAGAACTCCAGAAAAAGAATTAAGCGGTGAAGAGATAGACAACCCATCAGATGCAGAGTTCCAAACACTGGTAATCAAGATGCTCACAATAATGATTGAGTTGGTCATAAAATGAAGGATGAAATGAAGACTATACAAAGTAAAATAAAGGAAAATATACAGGGGACCTCAGTGAAACAAAGGAAAAAGGGACTCAAATCAACAATTTTGAACAAAAGGAAGAAATAAACATCCAATAAGAAGAGAATGAAGAAACAAGAATTCAAAAAAATGACCAGAGGCTTAGGAACCTCTAGGACAACTTTAAATGTTCCAACATCTGAATCATAGGGGTGCCAGAAGGAGAAGAGGAAGACCAAGACATTGAAACTTATTTGAACAAATAATGAAGGAGAACTTCCCTAATCTGGCAAAGGAACTAGACATACAAGTCCAGGATGCTCAGAGAGTCCCAAAGAAGTTGGACCCAAGGAAGCACACATCAAGGCACATCATAATTACATTACCCAAGATTAAAGATAAGGAGAGAATCTAAAAGCAGCAAGAGGAAAGGAAACAGTTACCTACAAAGGAGTGCCCATAAGACTATCAAAAGAGACTATCAAAAGCTCTCTTTCTCAAAAGAGACCCTGCAGGCCAGAAGGGGCTGGAAAGAAGTATTCCAAGTCATGAAAGACAAGAACCTACATCCAAGATTACTCTGTCCATCAAAGCTATCATTTAGAATGGAAAGGCAGATAAAGTACTTCCCAGATAAGGTTGTGTTAATGGAGTTCATCATCACCAAGCCCTTATTATATGAAATGTTAAAGGGATTTATCTAAGAAAAAGAAGATAAAAAAATATGAATAGTAAAATGATAACTCACAACTATCAACAACCTAACCTTAAAAAAAAAACTAAGCAAACAACTAGAACAGGAACAAAATCACAGACATGGAGATCACATGGAGGGTTATCAGTGGGGTGGGTGAGGGAGAAGAGTGGGGGAAAAGGTACAGGGAATAAGAAGCATAAATGGTAGGTACAAAATAGACAGGGGGAAGTTAAGAATAGTGTAGGGAATAGAGAAGCCAAAAAACTTGTATGTACAACCATGGACATGAACTAAGATGTGAAATGCTGACAGGAGGGATGTACAGGGCAAAGGGAATAAAGGGGAGGAAAAAATTGGGGCCACTGTAATAGCATAATCAGTAAAATAAATTTACAAAAAAGAAATTCTGTAACTTTTTAAATTGTTATTCTACTATGGTTGTCCCAGTTTTCTCCTATTACTCTCCCCCATGAATTCTGTAACTTTTAATGGTTTCTTTAATAAGTAGAACTTTTAAATTTTAAATTAAAAAATATAATCAAACAAATTTTGAAGCTGAAATATGTTCAGTTGAACAAAAAAATTCACTAGAGGAGCTCAACAAGAGACGTTTAAGCAGAAGAATCGGTGAACTTGAAGGCAAGTCATTTGAAATGATCTAATCAAGGTAGAAAAATAAAGAACTAAGAAAAATAAAGAGAGCCTAAGAGATTTATGGGATATCTTTAATAAGAGTGAGCATTATGGGAGTCTCAGAAAGACAAGAGAGAGAAAAGGGGGCAGAAAGCCTCCGTGAAGAAAAACTGGCTAAAAACTTCCCAAATTTGTTGAAGGAAATGAACATACAAATTCAAAAAGCTCTGAGAATTTCAACCAGGATTAACCTAAAGAGACAGTGTTATTCAGACACAGCATAATCAAACTGTCAAAAGTCAATGACAAAGAAAGAATCTGGAAAGCTGCAAGAGAAATGCATGCCAGAAGGGAATGGAATAATATATTCAAAGTTTGGAAAGAAAAAAAATTCCAACCAGAAATACTATATCTAAGAAAACTTTCAAAAATGTAGGGGAGAGCAAGACTTCCAGACAAACAAAAACTAAAGGAGTTCATTATCACTGGACCTGCCCTATAAGAAATGCTAAAGGGAGTCCTTCACGTTGCAATGAAAGGATGATAGATGGTAACATGAAAGTACATGGAAATATAAAACTCTTTGGTAAAGGTTAATGCATAGAATCCTGTAGTATTGTAAAGTTGGTGCATAATCACTCAATTCTGGTATAGAAATTGAAAGACAAAAGCATAAAAATAAATATAATTTTATTAGTAGAAAGAAATCATTTCAGAATCTCAATGTACATGAGATCCTATGGAAAGCCACGTTGATTTATACTCAGAAGAGGTCCTATTTTCAGTAATGCTGTACATCTGGGGGTGAGGGAGACAATTAGAGATTAAAGCATAAGACAAAGTCAAGTAAGATTCAGACAGCATATAACTTTGAAGATATCTGTTCAGTAATAATATTAATAGAAGTAAGTTTTGTGACAAGAAGAAAGCACCCAAATACTAATGAGGTCCCTCCATCTTTGAATTGGAAAGACAAAGCTATGACATGAATTTGCTGAGTATGTTTCCAGAATCCTTGGGTCATTTGCTTATGCTTACCAGGTAGCTCTGGCCTTGTTGGAAGAGTTGGAAGATGGAGCAGATTCATTAAAGATGTTCCACTCTCCTCAGGAGCAGAGCTTTGGGGCCACAGTTGGCCTAAGGAAAGCAGGACATTTTTTTAATCTGTGGGAAATAATTTGAACTACTATCTGATGTGAACACTTGCCAGGCATGAAATTGGCAATGGTCAGTAGCACCTGGCACCTGGCACATGCAGCTTCACAGTAGGAGACAGGTGTATTTTTCTCCTATTGCCATTATTATGAAGTACCAGAAACTTAGTGGCTTAAAACAATGCCAATTGATTTTCTTACAGTTCTGGAGGTCAGGAATCCAAAGTTAGAATGTCAACAGGTACAAAATAGACAGGGCTCTGGAGATCAAGAATAGCATAGGAAATGGAAAAGCCAAAGAACTTATATGTATGACCCATGGACATGAACTAAAGTGGGGGAATGCTGGTGGTAGCAGGGGTGCAGGGAGGAGAGGAATAAAGGGGAGGAAAAAAACTAGACAACTGTCATAGCATAATCAATAAAATATATTTAAAAAAAATAGAATGTCAACAGGGCAATAGGATTAGGATGTACACATCTCTGAGGCCCGTTATTCAAACAACCATACCAGACAATCTGTTGTTTGTTGTTTGGGTTTTTTTGTTTCAGTCCCTTTGTGTTACCACTGAGTCCACCTCAAGGGGTGAAGATTACTTGTACTGCAGGTTAGGTTGGTTCTGCCAAAAGCTTTGGCATGTTCAGAGGCTCTGGTCACACAGTCCAAGACAGTCTTTTAAAAAATGCTCCGCCTGGTCCTGCAACTCCTTGGGCTCTGCAGATTTGATGGCTGGGCCAAGGAGACTTTGCCTCTCATACAGTTTGTCTTGACAGTGAGTTGTTAGTTTCTACAAGATAGGGACCCACTGTCCATTTTATTTACTTATGTTTTGCTTCTTTTTTTTTCCTTTTCTTAAATTTGTTGTTCTGTTACAGTTTTCCCAATTTCACCCCATTGCTCTTACCTGCCCTGCCTACCACCCTTCTCCCATAGTCAATCCCCACCCTGTTGACCATGTCCATTGGTCATTTATACTCATTTTTAAACTAGACCCTTCCCCTTTTTTCCTCCCTTATCCCCCTCCCACTTCTGCTCTGGTCCCATCTCAGTCCGTTCCTTGTCTCCATGCCAATGGTTCTATTTTTCTCATTGTTTGTTTTGCTCTTTAGGTTCCTAATAGGTGAGATTATATGGTATTTGTCCTTTACCACCTGGCTTATTTCACTTAGCATAATACTCTCCAGTTCCATTCATGCTGTCACAAAGGGTAGGAGCTCCTTCTTTCTTTCTGCTGCATAGAATTCCATTCTGTAAATGCACCACAGTTTGTTGACCCACTCATTTACTGATGGACATTTAGGCTGTTTCCAACACTTGGCTATTGTAAATTATGCTGCTATGAACATAGAGGTGCATAGGTTCTTTCGAAGTGGTGGAATCAGGGTTCTTAGTGGAATTGCTGGATCAAAAGACAGTTCCACTTTTAGTTTTTTGAGTATATTCCATACTGTTTTCCACAGTGGCTGCACCAGTCTGCATTCCCACCAGCAGTATACTAGAGTTCCCTTTTCTCCACACCCTCTCCAACACTTGTTTGTTGATTTGTTAATGATGGTCATTCTGACCTATGTGAGATTGTAACTCATTGTGGTTTTAATTTGCATCTCTCTGATAGCTAGTGATACTGAGCAACCTTTCCTATGTCTCTGGATCCTCTGTATGACCTCCTTGGACAATTGTCAGTTCAGATCCTTTGCCCATTTTTTAATTGGATTGTTTGTCTTCCTGGAGTGGAGTTCTTTATATATTTTGAAAATCAAACCCCTGTCTGAGGTATCATTGGCAAATATTCTTTCCCATATAGTTGATTCCCTTTTCATTTTGCTGATGTTTTTCTTTTGCCATACAGAAGTTTTTATTTTAATGAAGTCCTATTTGTTTATTCTTTCCTTTATGTCCCTTGCTCTGGGGGATATATTGGTGAAAATATTGCTGCATGAGATATCTGAGATTTTTCTCCTTAGTTCTCCTCTAGGAGTTTTATGGTGCCATGACTTATATTTAAGTATTTTATCCATCTTGAGTTTATTTTTGTGTATGGTGTAAGTTGGTGGTCGAGTTTCATATTTTTGCATGCACCATTCCAGATCCCCCAGCACCATTTGTTGAAGAGGCTGTTTTTACTCCATTTTATGCTTCTGTCCCTTTTGTCAAATATTAATTGACCATAGAGACATGGTTTTTTTCTGGACTCTCAGTTCTGTTCTATTGATCTATGTGTCTGTTCTTATGCCAGTACCAGACTGTTTTGATTACAGTGGCCTTATAATATAGTTTGATTATCAGGTATTGTGGTCCCTTCTACTTTTTCCTTCTTTCTCAAAATTACTGCAGCTATTCAGGGTTATTTTTTGTTCATTATAATTTTGAAATATTTGTTCTAAATCTGTGAAATATGTCACTGGTATTTTATTAGGGATTCGTACAAAACAGTAAACTTTTTAATATAATGCTTATAAGTATGACTTTTGAGTCAGTCACCTGGCTTCATCACTGGGCAAGCAAAGCTTAACTAGCTACTGTGATCCTCAGTTTTCCACGTCTGCAAAATGGAGACAACATTATGTAGCATTGCATTAGTCAGCTGAGGCTGCTGTATTCTCTTTTGTCACTTGGCTTAAGTACCACAGACTGGGTGGTTAAAAGAGTAGAAATTTATTTTCTCACACTTCTGGAAGATAGAAGTCCTAGATAGAGGTGTTGGCACAACTCATTCCTCCTGAGGCCTCTCCCTTTAGCTTGTAGATGACTACCTCCTTTCTGTGTCTTCACAGGTTCCTCCCCCTGTGGTCTGTGTCCTAATCTCTTCCACTGAGACACCAGTTATGTTGCATTACAGCCCACCTTAGTAACCTCATTTAAACAAAATTATAAAGAGCCCTGTCTCCAAATACAGTCCCATTCTGAGATTCTTGGTGTTCAGAATACAGCATATGAATTTTGGGGAGAGACACAAATCAGCCCATAAAGCCACCTATCATAATCAGTCATGCGAGAATTAAGTTAATTAAAGCATACAGGCAAAAGTCATTAGAATTGTTTCTGGCACTCATAAGTATTAAATAAAATGCTACTGTAGCTGCTGCTATTGTTTTTAAAGGAAGTTGGCAAGTCCCTCCAACCCCTCTCTATATCTGCTATAAAATAGTTCACATGTTTAAAAGGGCGGGAAGTGGGGGAAGCTTCCTGTGCCTTCTATTTTCTTTCCAGTTTCCCAACGCAGCACTTATTTTTATAGGCATGGCCATTCTTAAACACTGAGACATCACCAGTCAAAGGGGTTGCATTTTCAGTCTTTTGCTTCATAGTGGTGATATTTATGTACTGTTTAAAGAGAGGCTGCTTGCCTTTTTGAAATGCTTAGTATCAAGACAGGCCTGAGTCAACTTTCTCAGTGTAGCAATGCTGGCTTTGATTTCCAGACTACTTCTGATTTGCTTAGCTCATTTTCTCTAACTCCTGAAATCCAGAGTTTTATCATTCATAGAAAACCTGACAAAATGAGTCTCACCCACTCACTCAGCTGGCACCAAGAATTCTACCAAAGAGACTACTTGTGCTTAGGAAGAAACAAAGGGCTTTACAATATGTGGTTCTACAGTATTCATTCAGTGTCCATCAAAAGACTTGTACCAAAATGGTCAGAGCAGCTTTAATCATAATACTTCAAAACCTAAATATCCATCAACAGGTAAACAGATACACAAAAAAGCTTTTTAACAATAAACAGGAATAAATTACTAATACGCTCAACAAATATGAAGCTCAAAATTATACTAAATGGAAAAAGCAGATACAAAAGTAAGCATACTGTGTGATTCCACTTATATAAAGTTCTAGAACAGCCCTGGCTGGCATAGCTCAGGGGATTGAGCACAGGCCTGCAAGTCAGAGGGTCGCCGGTTCAATTCCCAGTATAGGGCACATGCCTAGGTTGCAGGCCAGGTCCCCAGTGGAGGGGGCATATAAGAGGCAACCACACATTGATGTTTCTATCCCTCTCTATCTCCTTCCCTTCCACACTCTCTAAAAATACATAAAATCTAAAAAAAATAAGTTCTAGAACAGTGAAAACTAATCTATGATGATAGAAATCAGATCAGTGGTTGACTGGGTGGGGATTGATGGCATGATTGACTGGAAGGGAGATGGGGACACATTTTGGAGGGATACAAATGTTCTTATCTTGTCTGTGATGGTGGTTACATGGGCATTCAAATCTGTTTATAACTCATTGAACTATACATTTAAATGGATGCATTTTATTGCTTATAGATTAAGCTTCACATTTTTTATTTTAAAACGAATAAAAAAAACAATACAACCACAAACCAAGTTTGAAGAAAATCGATCTAGTCAATTTCACATCCTGGGTGATTTAGGGGAAAAAAAGACATTTGACTACATTTTTTATATTCATGTATATGTTGTCTCATAGACACTGCCCATTTATAATTTACTAAGGGCTATAATATCTGCCCATTTTTTGATGGAGTATCTATCTCTTCCCACGGAGTAGCTACTCCATGGTTGGTTCTCAGGAGGGGCATTTACCTCCTCTATCTACAAGCTGGTTGAAATAATAGTTGCGACACACAGAGAGAATGAATCCATCATTTCCCAGAGACTAGAAAGGTATTGCAAGAGTGGTCTAGACATTTTCATGCATTTCTAGAGGACAGAAATCAGATGTGATTGTACTGATGCACGGCAAGGAAAGCCTCAATCCGTCGTAGAACAGGCAGGAAAGGGTTAAAGTCAAAATGGGTCCACTTGCGGGATGTCATGAGTCCTTAAGGATCTCTCAGAGAGTCAAGCACAGAATCAGCTTTGGTGTGTGAATAGGTTGGTGGGAAATAAATAATTAGGGTAATTAAAGGACTATCTTCATGCCTCAAGCATCTATTGCTGTATACCTAGCCTCCCCAAATTTCATGGTATAAAAACAATAACTATTTAATTCTGCTCAATGAGTCTGTGCTCCAGGAATTTGGACAGAGCACAGTAAGGATGCCTTATCTCTGTTTCTCAATGTCTAAGGAAATACTGGATCTTTTAAGGAAATACTTGAGTAATAAAATGTCACTGGACTGGCTAGAGGTGACTTGAATGTCTGGGCCTAGAATCATCTGGAAGATTCTTCCCTCACATTTTAGCACTTGAACTGGGGTGACCTGAGACTGAGCTCAACGGGGCCTATCATCTAGAGCACCTAAATATGGCCTGTCCGTTTGGCTTGGGCCTCTTCACATGATGGCATCCTCAGGGCTCCTAAGATGAGTATTCCACAAAGTAGGACAGACATTGCATAGCCTCTTATGACCTAGTCTTAAAAGTCATATAACACCACTTCTGTCATATGCTATTAGTCAAAAAGCCAGAAGCCCACCTGGATTCAAGAGGAAGGGACATAGACCCCCAATTCTTGATGAGGGGAAGGTCAAAGAACTTGTGACCATGCTCAAAAACCACCCTCCCATAGAACAAGTGAATCAGTTGGTTCTTTTCCATTTCCATCAACTGGATAGTGGTTTTCCCAAGACAGAACCAGAAAAGTGGTCCTTAAAACAAGTGAGAATCTGTCTAGGGAGGCTTCTAACTTGTGGTATAGAAGTTTATGGCTATGAAAGAAAAGTCTGAGCTTTCACTGGCTGAAACTTTACAATGTCTAATATTGTAAAGTATTACAGTTTCTCCTTATTTTGCCTTTGGGGGACTCTACAACACTGACCACACATTCTGTAGTGAAGCTTATCCATCCATATACCCTATGTACCTACATAGAGCCAGCAATCAGCTCTCCTGTTTAGAGAAATTTGAAGGAGCAGGCCTGTAGACCCACAAAGAAAATTCAGGTTAGTCATCATATTACCCAGTCACTAGTTCATGTGTATGGGCATGCTCCCAAGACTACCAGACATTTGAGGGTCCTTCCCAAAGGAAGGATCAAACTGGATAGGCAGAACAGCTCTCTACCAAGTAACCAAAGATAATTTAGGTAATAGAAATGAACTTTTAAAAAGCTTAATTAGTATCCTTTAGTGTTTAATAGGGATAAACCATAAAATCAGAACTGGATGCTATTTTATAAAAGGGGGATCAATAAAAAAGAAATTGTTTAAAAATTTTCAGTGTAACTTTTAAAATGTCAAATACACTAAGAGAGCTGATGCCACAAGTTCTCAGTACCCTTCCCAGCCTCCTGTGACCACTGTAGATCCCAGTAGGGACAGCGCAATCAGTGAGGACACCATTCAAGCTTTTCTCATCTCAGCAGTCGGTGATGAACTGAGGTGGCAGACGAAGGGGAAATGGATTGCACCCAGGTAGAGCTCAGTGCTTTGAAACAGAGCAAGACATGAAAAAAGATCACCAGGAAATGGAAGAGATGGTTAGCCATTTAGATCAAGAAGTAGCTGAAGTTGATAAAAACACAGAACTTTTCACAAAGAAGGATGAAGAACTTAGTTCTCTGGAAGAAGTGGAAAGTCAATCTGAAAACCACAATATTGATAAAGTTATCATTCCCACGGCCCCAGTATACAAGCATATCCAATATCTGCACAGAGAGGAAAATGCTAGTGAAGACACTATCTTTTACCTGGGGGAAGCCATGAGGCAGGGAGTAATAGACCTGGGTATCTTCCTAAAGCACGTATATCTTCTGTTCCATGAACAGTTTCAGCTGAGTGCACTGATGCAAAGAGCAAGAAGGAGCCGGTCTCAGTGACCTCTACTGACCTCTCTGATACCAGCTGGCAACTGGGATCTTCTTAAAGCATTCTTTTCTTCTCTTCCTTTCTCTCATCAGTAGGTGCCAAGAATAAGCTATTGTAGTTTATCATTCAAGTACAAAATATTATGAATCAATAGTATTTTTGAATAAAAAATAGTTGGTTTTTCTTTTGGTAGAGACTGGCTTTTATTAATACACTTTCTATCCTCTGTAAACTTTTTGTGCTGAATGTTGGGACTGACTATACTAAATAAAATTTGTCTCATTAGAAAAAAAAATCTGAAATACAAAAATTGATACAGTGAGGACCAAAATAGAAACTTGAGAGACATAAGGAAGAGGAGTGGCATTCAGCATTTAGAGCAGAAAGAAAAAGTGATAGAAAATATGATGGACAAAGTAAAAAATATGCCTAAACTAACAACCAAATGGGACATAAAATAAAAGTATCTTCCAGCGAACAAAAGCTCCAGAATTTTACCTCTCACTTAACCTTTGTAAGAAAGATACTTAAAAATGTACTTTAGCAAAATGAGGGTAAAATCCAAAAAGAAGTTGGTAAAATTAACACGGAAGTCCAATGAAAAGAAATCACAAAAGCCAGCTGAGCAAGCAGGCCTAAAAAGAAAATGATCCAAATTTTCAAAAAAAAAAAAAAGAGAGTTCTAAGTTCTCCAAGAAAAATAGGATTAATTGCAAGTCACACAAAAAATGTAAGTGTCTTCACACGTTGCTACTATGAAGAAGGCACCTACTGAGTTTCCCAAAAAGTAAAGAAATGTACTTTCCAACTCCAAGACAAAAATCTGCACAAGAAAGGTGTTGTGAATATGTAATGAAAACAAAATTCAGCATAGTTTTTTTTTTTTTTTCACATCAGTGTGTGGTTGCATCTCACGTGGCCCTCACTGGGGACCTGACCTGCAACCTGGGCATATGCCATGACTGGGAATCAAACTGGCGACCCTTTGATTCACAGCCCGTGCTCAATCCACTCTGAGCTACACCAACCAGGTCAGCATCGTTTTTTTAAAGGATGATGTTTAAGATGACAGATGCATTTTATCTTTACACAAGAACATTATCTTTTGAATGAGAAGTGGGTCATGACATTAGACCAATAAAAGATTATATTTCTAGCATATTATTTGGCTCTCCAGTGAGCAATATTCACTCACTAATAGTAATAATATAAATGCCACTTATTGTTTTTCACATTAGGCTCAACTTATAAACAAAATGGACAACTAAAAGATGATGATAGACTAAAATGTAAATGTTTTTAACGTTGACAATGTAAAAATCAACTTACACCTGAGAGTTTAAAAGTAGGAGGTGGAGTGAGGAGGTGGCTGAAGATAGAAATGTAAACACTATTTTCCTGCCTAATGTGGAATCAAGGAACAATTCCAAAACCTAACGGAATGTGAAATAAAGGAGGAGAACTTCAAATATATATTAGCCTTAATAATAAAACTTTGAAATATTAGGAATAAAAGAAAATATAGAGAACAATATAAATGAGCTAAATCTTCATTTTTTACAGTGGGTTTCAATAAATGATGTCTAAAGTAGATAAATCTAGAAAGAGTTATGATACCTTTAGTTGGCATTATAGAAATAAGAACTAAAAGAACAAAAATGAAAATAAGTAAAAGTCTATAATGCTAGGAAGTAGGAGGAATGAGTCAGGGTCAGTTGTTTTTCATTATAGCTCAGGTACTATTTAATTTTTTAATATGTGCAATTTAATTTTCTTAATATGAGGATAAATTTATTAAACTAACCCAGAGATTTTCAACATTTTTCATCTCATAGCACACATAAACCAACTATTAAAATTCTGCAACACACCAAAAAATATATTATACTTTTTGCTGATCTGACCAAAGATAAAAAGGTGTAATTTTGATTGACTCACACCAGATGGTTCTGGTTGTGTTGGCTATTGTCATTTTTCAATTTGACAATCTAAGGGGAAAGAGATTAGTGCCCCTGACTAAATAGTCAGGTATTGCACATTCTAAAAATTCTTGCTACACACCGGTTGAAAATCTCTGAGATAACCCCTAGAAGAACTAACTCAAATATCCAGGAGAGGAGGAAGGGGAGGGAGAAGAGAAGCCACATCAGTACCTATCATTTACTGTACTGTGTATAAACTTTAATATGTGCCAGGCAGAGTTCTAAACCTCTTTACATATATTTATACATTTGGCCTTCATAATAAACCTTCAGAGGATGCTATTATTATTCTCACTTTAAAAATGAAGAAACTGAGGCACAGAGTTGTGAAATGATAGCTCGCCCAAGACCATTACAACTGGTATTGTTAGAGCTGGGATTGGAGGTCAGGGATTCCACCCAGGGTGGTCTTTCTCCATTCTGCCATCCTGCTATAGCAATGCTAGCAGGAGTGTGTCATCTCCTCACCTTTTATAATGAGAGATATAGAAACCAAGACATAGAAGTAGAGGCAAATTATTTGATGTTAGTCTGTGACACCTAAAATAACTAAAAGCAGAAATGTTGACTTCTGGCCAAGATGGAGGCGTAGGTGGAAACACTGTACCTCCTCTCACAACCAAGATTAAGGACAACAAATATTTATAAAGAATAACACAACCAGAACACAGAAAATTGAACTACGGAAGTCAACAACCATTCAACCCAACCGACAGCATCACAACTTGGCGACTAGGCTCCCCTGCCCTGGTGAACTCCTACGGCTCCGCCCCTCATACATAACAGGTGCCACCTGACCAAAAATGACTCAAACAGAAGAAAAGCTCAGAGTCCCAGAGCCAATACTTTTAAGCAAGCAAGAGATAGCC
>PVKM010019982.1:0-24006 GCA_004027735.1 Carollia perspicillata | reverse complement strand
CCCCTCTGGTCACTGTCAGCCTGTTCTCAATTTCAGTGTCTTTGGTAATATTTTGCTTGCTTGTTTGTTTTCTTGATTAGATTACTGTTAAAGGTGAGATCGTATGGTATTTGTCTTTCACCATCTGGCTTATTTCACTTAGCGTAATGCTTTCCAGTTCCATCCGTGCTTTGGCAAAGGGTAGGAGCTCCTTCTTTCTTTCTGCTGCATAGAATTCCATTGTGTAAATGTACCATAGTTTTCTGATCCATTAATTTACTGATGGGCACCTAGGTTGCTTTCATCATTTGGCTGTTGTAAATTGTGCTGCTATGAACATTAGGGTGCATAGGTTCTTTTGGATTGGTGTTTCTGGGTTCCTAGGGTATAATCCTAGTAGTGGACTTGCCAGATCTAAAGGCAGATCCATTTTTAGTTTTCTTAGAAAATTCCATACTGTTTTCCATAGTGGTTGTACCAGTCTGCAATCCCACCAACAGTGCACTAGGGTTCCCTTTTCTCCACAACTTCTCCAACACTTGTTGTTTGTTGCTTTGTTTATGATGGCCATTCTGACCTGTGTGAAGTGGTATCTCATTGTGGTTTTAATTTGCATCTCTCTGATAGCTAGCGATACTGAGCATCTTTTCAGGTGTCTCTGGATCCTCTGTATGTCTTATCAATAGTTTAAAGAGACATTAGTATTTGATCAAAATTAGTTCAGTTTTCTTTTCTGTACCAAAAGGATAATACTATAAATTCACCTAAAGTGTCATAGTTCATTTTCACCAGTCCTCCCAGCAATTACTTCCCCTCCAGAAGGGATCACTCTCTATAGAAGACATGCTTTATTTCTTAGCTTTTTTCCTTCTTCTTTTTGGTAAGTTTGCTACATTTGTATGTAGAGGTATATACATAAATATTATCACACTGCATATATAATTTTGCTATGAACTTGTTTTGCTCAACATTTTTAGATAAATTCTTTTGATACTTTTAGATCTAATTTATTCATCTAAGCAGCTGTATAATGCTGTGTTTCATAACATTTTCTCAGTGAGGTACACAGTTATGCTGTGTTCCTATTTTACTGTTAATCAAAACAGTGCCAATCAGATTTTATGCCTGCTGTATAACTAAACAAAGTTTTCCTATAGCAGATGTGATGTTACCTGGTTGTAACAGACATGCATCTTCTACTTTTCTTGGTTTACTTTTTTACAGATATATTTTAAAGAAACTCTTTACTAACAAGAAATTGTGGATTTTATAAAAAAATTCATAAAATTTAATTAAATTTATTACTTAATATTCCTAAAGTATCATCTTTAAGATAATGGATGATTATGATTTGGGATGTGTATTTATTCATTTGATGACTTTTCTTTAAACTGAATTTAAATTTCACTTACTGTGAATTATGATAGCATTAAGGATATAGAAGCCTAATATTAAGATTGAGTTAGCTGCAGATTTTGAGGGGCCGAAAGCTTTCAAGTTTGTTCTCATATTTCAGTCTTAGAGTATCTATGAAAGTAGAATATTTTTCGAATTAGCCATATGTAGGTTTATAAGTAGGTTTTCTTTATCTTCTCCACTAAAAACATTTGAACACCTCTTAAATAAACCTGCCTCAAGACTTTTGTTCAGATATAGCCCTTCAAGGCTATGGTTGGAACTGGATTACGAATGTGTGCTTTTAGAACTACCCCAAATTTAATTATTCTTTATGAAAATCTGTCAAAGAACAAACTCTTCAGTGCAGATGGCTAGATGCTAGCAATTATAGAATGCCAAAAGTTCTCTAACACAGCATAAAAGATGCATGGTTCTAAGCTTTCTTGATTATATTTCTTCCAAGACTTTCTTTTTTCTGTATAATGCACAGGCCTGGGTTGGCAGGGGTATGAAAGTATGAAAAGGGCCTAGCTTTGTTAACTGAATTAAGAACTATGGTAATTATATTTTCTAAGTCTCTGGATCAGGTTTGGTCTGGAGTGTTGTCTGAAACTTATGGCAAAGGGCTGTGCATATGGCCAGTAAAATCTCTAAGTATTCTACTGCCTTATATTATAGTTTCTGCCTTAACCTTAAGTATCTCAAAATTTTAGAATTTATAACTTCATTGGGAAGTGAGCACTAAGATGAAACATAGAAAGATTTTGGATAAAAAAATCTATGATGGATTAAAAATGAACACCAATTTGTGTAATATCCAGGGTACTTTCATATACGTTTATTATATAGTAACCTCCATGTCTAGAGGTTAGTAGATGTTATTGTTCCCATTTTACAGATGAGAAGGTTGAGTCTCACAGAGATTAAATCACTTGCCTAAGACCACAGAGCTTGGTTCCAGGTTCAATTATTTCATGCCTAGGACTTAGACCTTAATATAGTCAGATTTCATTTAATTTTGAAGAATTATGTTATAGCAAACCTTGTTGAAGTCAATTTAAGGTATGCATAGGACCTTCAGTTTTCTTCCAAACTCTCAGATTAAATCAGTGATCTTGATCCTGCTATGGGACTGAGATGAAGGTATTCAATTTTGTCACCTTTCTTGTTTTCTGACCTACATATACAAGGTCTTGTTGCGGGGATGAGATTTAAAAGCGGCCACATTATAGCCTATCTGGAGACAATGGTGTAGGATTTGAGAGAAAACTGTAGGCTCTGGTTCAATTCCCAGCTCTGCCATTTGTTATTAATATGGCTGTACACAAATTACTTCACTTCAATTTCTTCTCCTGTAAAATGGGTTTAATAACAAACCCCCCACTGCACAGAGTTGTTCTGATAATTAAATGAGTATCAGAATCCTCATAGAGTATCAGAGAATTGTGCTTGCTATATAGTAGGTATTATATACTTTTTTGATATTATTATTATTCCATTTGGAAATAATTGTGATTAAGTAGGACATATTCCAGCATAGACTCTCTGAAGGGTGATGCATATCTGGGCTGTTCAGTTTATGCACCAGGATACTACTTATAAAATAGCTGTCAAGGTTTCCCAAAGTTCTTCTTCATGGACTTTTTAAAAATTTAATTTATTAGGGTGACCTTGGTGCATAATTATATGTTTCAAGTGTAAAATTCCATGATAAATCATCTGTATATTGCATTGTGTTTGCCACCCAAAATCAAGTCTCTTTTTGTTACCATATATTTGATCCCCTTTACTCCAGCCAATAAGTGGTGGAGTTAAGCATGGCAGTTATGACACAAGAATATGAACAAAGTAGAGTTTTCCAAGTTAAAGTAATATCAGGTAAACACAAAGAGTTCTGGGGCATTAACTTCAGTGAGGTTCTGCTGCTTAAGGAACTGGTGAAACACTTAATAGGATGAGGCTGTTTAATGTCTACCAATCACTTACTCCTGTTTCTGTGAGGCATGGATGAAAACAAATGATAAAGTTTCTAACTAAATGCAGACAGAATCCAGTTTTTTGTATCATTTCATAATGAAGATATAATAAAACACACAAAGCTCTGTGTCCGTGTCCTCGTCTCGATTCACCACCCAACCCTCTACAGTTTTATTTCTTTCTTCATGACTCCTTTCCATTGAAACACGAAACACAACAAACAACTCTGGGAGCATTAAGAACTAAATTGCACTGAAGATCATTTGTGAGACTGACTTTAGTTGTAATGATAAGATAGCTATTGCATTGTTAAATCAATGAGTCTTTTTTGTCCTTTTTACTCAGGCTGCTGGTGGTATTAAACATTGCTGGCCATTCACCTTGTAGGGCTCTCTGACCACCCATTTTGTCTTATGTGAGATTTCATTTTCTTCTGCCTAACAAAGTATAGTTCTGTGCAATCATCACCCTCATTTTTATCATCCCTTCACTAATGATGGCATCTTCAGTGACTTTATCTACCTTCCTGATATAACTGCTGTTTATACATTGATAATGTTGAAATAGATGTACTTCGTCTTGATTTCTCTGATGGAAGACCAATGTGAGCTTTTCCAGAAAATACAGCTTGAGCTTTGTATATGTTGAGAAGCCTTTAAAAATATAACTTAAGACATACTTATTTCCAATTCGTCTGTGTCTTTCACAGTGTGACACATATTGGCTTGGCCAGAAAGTTCATCTGGATTTTTCTGTAAGATGGTGTTTAGTTGTATTTAACTTCATGCAAAATGATTTTGTTAAATTGTATTTTGACATCTGTCATATCAGCATGCATTAAAAAACATCAAAATTGGTGAATTTCTGTGTAGCCATTTTAATATTGAACCTGGAAGAAAATAAATAACATTTTTGGCATATTATGTTTTATTATTTAAAGAAAGGTAAAAATGAAACTGACACACAAAAAATGATTCATGCAGTGTATGAGGAAGGTGCTGTGACTTACTGAACATATCAACAGTGGTTTGAGAAGTTTCATGAGGGAGATTTCTTATTGGATGATGCTCCATGGTTGGGTAGACCAGTTGAAGTTGATAGAAATCCAATCAAGATGTTAATTGAGAATAATCAGTCTTATACCAAGTGGGAGATAACCAACATACTAAAAATATCCAAATCAATAAAGTTATTGGTGAAAATGAAAAAATGTGTCTTTTATTTTATGAAAAAAGCTAAACGGACTTTTTGGTCAACCCAATATTACTTAACAATGTTCAGAACTTAGATGATATTCAGTACATATTAATGGGAGACTTTAATTTCTTAAATAATTATAAAATGCAAAAGCAACTACTCTATTTGTCTGTTTGAATTAAAAAGTATAAATGTATTAATGTGAAGCATAAATTTTCAGAAAAAATATCTTCTCACAAATTGTAAAACTTTCGTCATTGTTTATAAAATACAGCAACAGAACTCTTTGTGTCCCTGAAGAGCAAGCCATGTGTTCCCAACACATTCTCAGAACTGCAATTCATTATCCAGCTGTTCTGCAGTTTATGTAACTTACTATTCCTGAAAAACTTGCGGCTGTAATTAATCACTCAAAAGATCAGTTAATGCAGTTGGATCGATAGTGCTCCCAGTAAAGTCAACATTCCATGTCTCTATTTCCATTACTGATTTGTGATCCTGGAAATGATCCCATGTTTGCTGTGCCTTGTTCTTTCTAATGTTAAAATAAGTCCTTAATTTGTAGTACAAAGATTATTTGAGATACAACTTTCTAAGGAAAAGAGAAGTTATATTGATAATTAAGTAAATTATTTCATTTAGGATGGTTTTGCTGTAAATTATGAATTCATGGGATTTCAGTAGTAGAAACACCATTGTGGTGAAAGTGATATGCTAAATGATTTCCCACTCCCCCCACCAACACACACAGATTCCAACAAATAAGCCAAAGAAGTAGGTATTATTTCCCTGCTTTAGAAATGTGGAAATTGCACAAGGAGTCTGAGAAGAATTGGTTAAAGTAGAGGTATAGTGGGTAGTGATGATAATGGGGAAAGAGCAGAGAACAAGAATAAAATAAGTTTCAAGGAAATTGGAGGAATAAAGAGCCTCTTGAAAAAATAAGTGGTTCATAATATCAAATATCAAAGAGAAGTTTTATAAGATGAGACAGGAAGGTAACTTTTAGGTTAGGTAGTTAGAGAGTTCTGGTGAACTTATTAAAATCTATTTTTGTGGAAAGACAGAGGAGGGACCAGGGCCCTAGGAGTGAAGGAATGTGTGGGAAGTGAGGAAGCTGATCAGCAAATACAAGCAAATGTGTACCACTTGGGAAAGATGGTGCAAGGTAAAACACAAAAAAGGAATTGCTCAAGGAAGGTAGCTTCTCAAGAGACTTTTTTATTGTGGCTTTCAGTGTACTTCGTTTTTTTTTTTTTTGGTTAGTTTTAGAAGTAATAATACTCTAAGAGAGTCATATTATTACAGCAGGAATCAGGAGAGGTGGAGAACCGAAGACCCAATAAGTAGGTGTGATGACATGAAGGACCCCGAGGTAGTAAGAAGGTGTTATGGCCCAGATGAAGGGTTTGGTGTCAGTTAGGAGTAATAAGTAACACTTAAAGTGTCAGGGACAGATAGAGAAAAGAATTTCAAAAAGTAAGTTGGGAGCAGATTGGAAAGTTGACTTCTCTTAAGGGCAAAACACAAGGCCCAGAATCCCAGGACCCTGTATTCCTGGGGCTCGTGGTCTGATGAGTGATCACACTTTGTGCTGAACTTCAGTGAATGAGGATATTAGGGGCTCTGCAACAGAATATTTTAGATAATCAGGGAGAATTCCAAGCCAGGTAAGCAAAGACATGGCAAGCAAGTTGTGTAGGGAAGGATTAATCGGATTGCTGAAAACCTACCCATTAAAAACAACAACAGAAACAAAACAAAACAAACAAAAAGAACACCTCTTTGGGGTTCCAGCCCTTGGCTAGACCCTGGGACATAAACTCAGATATGCTGCCTGAGATGAGCACTTCTGTGTTGTTAACTGTGACCAGATAATTTCACCCCAATAATATGAGTGACAGGGGCTGACTACATGCCCAGTAACAATCCTAGATGCTTAGGTTTGAGTGACCTTCCCTCATTTGGCAACACTTTGTTTACATTGTCACATATACCTGCTGGGAGTATTGTGCCCTCATGGGACTTCACTGGCAGTGGACACCTGGAAGTTTGCTTGCTCTTGGTTGCTCCCGGACTTTACTTCCCATATGTTTTCCGTTTGTTGATTTCAATTTCTATCCTTTCATTGTAATAAACAGTTTCTAGGAGTATAACGGCTGTCCTGACCTGAGTCCTGTGAATCCTAGTGAATCCTCAAGGCTGAAGGTGACCCTGGGATCCCCAACCCAGAAGTTGAGCATTATTTACTACTTTTTAGAAGGCACCCATCCTTATGATTTTGTCATTTGATTATTTATTATATATTTGCGTATGGAGCGCTCACTATGGTCCAAGCATTGTACTAGGTTCAGAACATGTGGTGAGCCTAGGTCTACAGAGTAGCCTTACAGAACTTAGAAGAACTACAGAGGAAACTAAGTAAGAGAAAACTATCAACCTCAGGTATAATAAGTGCTAAATAGTAAATACAAACAAACTCACCAAGAGATACCCTGGCTGTGGGGAACTGAAGATTATGTGACCTCTACAGGGAGAGATGCTTGCTAGAAGGATCATGAAATCATCCAGTGGAAGAAAGGAAACTTAAAGACACTGATAGTGGGACTGATATATATATATATTCTGACTACAAAATAAATGAGTGAGGAAAATTGGTAAGAATTAAAATCAGAGCTTAAATATATAGATTGTCTAAGAATACATTTTTAAATATTCCACATTGTCATGAATAATCTCTCTGACTTTGACAGATGGAAATGTTCTATTTTAAAAAATATTTTATTTATTTATTTTTAGAGAAGGGAAGGGAGGGAGAAAGAAGGAGAGAACCATCAGTCCTGACAGGGACCAAAGATGCAGCCCAGACATGGGTCCTGACTGGGAATCAAACCAACAGCCTTTCACTCTGCAGGATGACACCCAATCAACCAAGCCACACGAGTCAGGGCTGGGCAGTTTTCATTTTAACTTTGTCTCTACACTCTGATATTTCAGTATGGTGTTTTGATTTGATATAGTAACTATTAATCATTGCTATGACATTAACCAAAGTTCTTTGTATTTGAACTAAAGATACATGGTGAATACAATGAATGCATTTGAACATATGTCTTAATCTTTATATTTTCTACAGTAGCAAAGATTATGTGAATTTGTAGTATAGTAACCATAGAATTATAACAATTTTCAAAATCTCCATGGCAAATACTTCTTATTCAATTGAAAGCAATTAAGGGATATATAAATAGGATATACAAAATCATCTAGAAGATTTTCACATTGAATTACTGTCTTGTTTAAATACTTCTTGATATAGACACCCATTAATGACATCCTTCTTTCCTCAAGCACCTGTTCTTGGTAAAAACAAGGATGATATTGATTTGCTGCAATTTATCTTCTCTCAGGATTTTTGTCTTGACACTGTGGGAAGATTAATTGGAATTAATGGCATTTGCACAGCTAATTAAAGTCACTCTTCTTAAAGTCAAATCAATCCCTTTAATCAGAGCAGTGACAAAGCTTTGCTTATGTGTGTTATAGTCTGCATGTAAATGCTGCCTAGATGAACAAGAATCTTTGCAAGCATTAGGCATAAAATACAGTACCTGCTTGGGCTAGAAAGGAATTTCTCTAGTACTTAGTAATTTATAAAATTTTGCTTATTCCAATTACATATACACAATGAATATTTGTAATCAAATGCATTTCAATAGAATTTACATGTATTTTATATATAGCTTCTGTTTAAAACTCTTTATAGTGATTGACATGCATAAATTCTCAGAATAGTTCTTAGGCAAAGTTTACATAATACAAGAGGAAACAGAAGTCATCAAATTAATGCCTAGGTTTTTGCCCTATGGCTTAGTGGATTCAGTACTGGACTGCGAACCAAAGGGTCACCAGTTCAATTCCCAGTAGGGGCACATGTCTGGGTTACTGGCCAGGACTCCAGTAGGGGATGCTCAAGTGGCAACCACACAAAGATGTTTATCTTCTTCTCTTTCTCTCTCCTCCCCCCTCTCTAAAAATAAATAAATAAAATATTTAACAAAATTGATGCTTAGTTTTTCATTGTTTGATTTTAGTAAATTCTGCCGGCTCCTTTCTCTACATTGGTTGTGAGGCTATAGTAAAAGTGTTCACCAAAGACTGAATAATTTGGACAAAAAGAAGACATTTATGAGTGAAGTTTGGAGAAATGCATCAGTCAATATTTTTGTCTATATTGTTGTTTGCTGTCAATGCAGCAATGATATAACATCACATACAGGAGTAGAGTGAGGGGATAGGGACCTGCACATTCTCTTCCTCCATTACGTCAGAAATAAATATCTTAATGTCTTAGATATGAGGGGAGCATAGTGAATGTGTGAAAAATAAAGCAGTGCAGTACTTGGGAACAGCTAAAACATTCTGTAATCTAATTGGCAGTAATCTGTGCTCTGTGATAGTGTCAATATCAAACACCAAATGTCCAAGTGTATGCTTTAGTATTGGATACTTCCTAGACACACCTTACTCTCTTGACCTGGACACAGTCCAGTCATAGCTGTAATGGCTTCCAACACTTTAGCATTACATACCTTACCTCAAATATTTAGAGATCCTGTCTTCCTTCCAGGAGTTTCTCCAACTCTAACAAAGAACCAATGCACTCATGTATCTGCAATTCCAAAATTAAGGAAAGTAATGCCTTATGGATCAACTCAAACAGAGGACAAGAAGTGATAGATGAATATGTAATACATTCTGTAGGCTCTTAAGGAGGTTCTGATTGGATCAACACTTCAGTGGCTTACAGACAGAGCCAACTAGATAACATGTTTTGTCCCAGTTATCATGCTGCTCCCCCTTCCTTCTTTTGGTTTCTTTGTCCCTCACTATTGCTCTTTGGGCCACTTTCCAATTAATTTATCTCTACACAAACCTTTATTTCAACTTCTATGCTCCTGAAAGTTATGACAGTTGTGATGAATGTACTTGATATTATAATATTGCATTAAAATAAAATCTTATGAGAAAAATCTTGTGAGAAATAGTGTGAAGTATTAAAAATGTAATGATTGAGGAAAATAACTCAAGATTTTTCAATATTTTAAAGCCACACAGAACAGCTAACATTTTGTAGGGTGTTTTTTTGCGGGGGTGAAGGGGAATGAAATTCCCAATGTATTGACATGTAAAAATCTATATATTGGCCTTTGACAATTTATACATTGCAATGCAATTCATGCATTGATTTTGAATTTATTCAAATGGTTTATTGATGATAAGGAGCTATTTAATGCATATTTTGCATTGATTAATAACATGAGAGATGGATATGAACTTGGAATCTGGTGATCTCCAGTTACTGAAGTATCAATAATATGTGGATAATATCCACCTTACACAAGTTTTGGACATTTCTGAGATTTAAGTTAATGATTTTTTCTCATTGAAAAGTTACCTATTCATCTAGAAAATATATGTAAACATATAGCTAAGTGTTTAGCTAATAAATACTAACTTAACTAAATATTTAAGACCAAACATGAACTAACATCCATAATAACTATGTCTTCCCATAGTATTTCAGTTGTTTCATCCCAGTTCATTACACTTCATCAATCCAGTTAAGTCACAAAATTTAGTGACTCCTTGCTGTGATTTTATCTCTTCTAGTTATTTGGAATGAATAACAAGAGATGTAGAGACTTCTTTTTCTCTCCTCAGTAATGGGAAGTCTGGTTTCAAATCAAAGCCATAATTTTCTAAATAAGGATGGTTGGAAGGAATTGCTGTTCTTTCTCAACAGAGGGATACATGTAAAAAGAAAGCCTGAAATAGTAGCCAAATCAGAATTCTTAGAAATCGTCTAAGACACATCAGTTATCCTTCCAAGTTCACTCTTGGGGCTCCTTCTTTTGATTGCAAATATTTTTTGTAAATTTGAGCTATGGGAGGGATATAGCAATGCCAATTTAGTAAAAGATGAATAAAAAACAGAAACAGACAAACTAAAAATACCTTCTGATATTTTATAGTGTGAATACTATAAATGAAACACAGCAATCACTGGAGATTTTTTATTTTTGGATATGTGTAGTGGAGTGTCTTGTAAAACAAAACTTTGAATTGTTTCTAACTACTTCCACAGCTTACTTCTGTGGAGAGTTGAAATTTCCTAATAATGGGAGGAAACATAAGAGTGTCTTCCTTAGTAATAAAAGTAAATATCAAAGCAGACAGCCATTACATGAAGAAAAGAGGCCTCCTATTTTTTTAATTCTAGTGGTCAATAATGACTTCTTGATTTCTTATATTTTTTAGTAATCCTTAAATGGAAAGTTCAGGTAAAGTTAATAAAACACTGAAAGTCTAATGAGCATCTTCTCTGGAAACCCAACTTTTTACTACATACATCCTCTTCCTGATTATAATCATGTAATTATGAAGTCAGTACTAATCATATAGGTATAATCCATGGAACCCAATGTGTTATTTCCCATCGTCACCCGGAGAAGATATTAAAAGTTATATTAAAACAGAAAAAAATTCCTATTTATCATTATATGAAATAAATATAACCTGGGATTTGGAATGAACCTTGAATTAAGGGGAAGATTTGATTTAAAATGCTGAACAGGTTGGGTGCTTACAAAAAACTTCAAATTATGTTCCAATTAGTGCTGATTATAATTATTAAAAAGATTGATCATTACAGTACTATGGAAAACAAGTAAATGCAAATACCAATGTATAGTAATAATAAGACTGTAGATTTTAAAACTAAAATGCCCTGAGATGCGATTGCTTATTTTTTGTCACTGTGAATTATATTCTATCATGAATTATATTTTCTATCACTCTCAGGAAATAGAAATACCTTATTTTCCTAGTGAAATAAAATTTTCCCCATGCATACATACATTATCCCAGGTAATACTTCAACCAAATTATAAACTAGCTCCATGGATTAATTTTATTTCTTTTTTTTTCTTTTTTTGGAAACTAGATATGAGTGGGTCTTGCCAAGAAGTCTTCCTTTGATAACTCATACTAAATTTATTTTCCCTTAATTATCTTGTTTGATTCTCCACAATACTTTCTTCATCTTCCAAACAAGAGTGATTTCTGACATTTTCCCAGTAAAACTATATTAGTCACCCGGGATTGTGTCTTTGGCCAGTTCTTTTATTTTTTAAATTTATTATTATTATTTTTTAAATATATTTTATTGATTATGCCATTACAGTTGTTCCATTTCCCCCTTCATTCCCCTCCACCCTGCACACCCCCTCCCACCCACATTACCCCCCTTTAGTTCATGTCCATGTGTCATAAGTTCTTTAGCTTCTACATTTCCCACACTACTCTTGTCCAGTCACTGTCTATTTTCTCCCCACCTTCTATACTACTTATTCTCTGTACCTTCTCCCCCAATCCTCCTCCCACTCTCCTGTTGCTAACCTTCCACATGATCTCCATTTCTGCGGCTCCACTTCTGATTTAGGTATCTGCTTAGTCTGCTTTTGTTTTTGGTGTGGATATTAATAACTGTGAGTTTGCTGTCCTTTCTGTGTTCCTGTTTTTTATCTTCTTTTTCTTAGATAAGTCTCTTGAACATTTCATATAAGGGCTTGGTGATGATGAACTCCTTGAACTTGATTTTATCTGAGAAGCACTTTATCTGCCCTTCCATTCTAAATGATAGCTTTGCTGAATAGAGAAATCTTGGATGTAGGTCCTTGCCTTTCATGACTTAGAATACTTCTGTCCAGCCCCTTCTTGCCTGTGAGGTCTCTTTTGAGAAATCAGCTGAAAGTCTGATGCAAACTCCTTTGTATGTAACTGTCCCTTTATCTCTTGCTGCTTCTAGAATTCTCTCCTTCATTTTAATCTTGGGTAATGTAATTATGATATGCCTTGGTGTGTTCCTCCTTGAGTCTGCCTTATTTGGGACTCTCTGAGCTTCCTGGACTTCCAGCCGAGATGGAGGGATAGGTGGAAACACTGTACTTCCTCTCACAACCAAGATTAAGGTAAACAAATATTTATAAACAATAAGACAATCAGAACACAGAAAATTGAACTACAGAAGTCTGACAACCATTCAACCAGACCGGTAAGAGGGGCAGAATCGGCAGTTGGCAGAGAGGGAACGTGGCTGGAAAAGGCAGTGTTTGGCAGACTCAGGAGCGCTGGGGAGCATAGGTGGCACAGAGCTTGCAGACCCCAGACTCGGGGAGGAGGCGAGCAGAGCATGCAGGGAGGTTGGTCCACTGTAAACACACATTCACATGCAGATAAACTAGGTGCTTGTGGGAGGCTGAGGAGGGGACGGAAATCCGTGAGAGCACAGAACAGGCACCATTGTTCCCTCTCTGACCCCGCCCCCACAGATAGCGTCACAACCCTGCTACTAAGTTGCCCTACCCTAGTAAACACATAATGCTCTGCCACACTTACATAACAGGTGCCACCTGACCAAACATTACTCAAACAGAAGAACAGCTCAGAGCCCCAGAGCCAATACTTTTAAACAACCGAGAGATAGCCAACCTATGAGGTGCACAGTTCAAAACACTGGTGATCAGGATACTCACAGAATTGGTTGATTTTGGACGCAAATTAGATGAACAAATGAAGGCGATGCTAAGTGAAATGAAGGAAAATGCACAGGGAACCAATAATGATGGGAAGAAAACTGGGACTCAAATCAATGGAGTGGACCAGAAGGAAGAAAGAAACCAAACGGAAAATAATGAAGAAACAAGAATTCAAAAAATTGAGGAGAGGCTTAGGAACCTTTAGGACACCTTTAAATGTTTCAATATCCAAATTATAGGAGTACCAGAAGGGGAAGAGGAAGAGCAACAAGTGGAAAAATTATTTGAACAAATAATAAAGGAGAATTTCCCCAATCTGGCCAGTTCTTTTAGCCACCCCCACTAAAAGACTCTTACTTATGAGATTTCTTTCTATGTGGTTATTTCTCTCAAGAAACAGAGTTTCCCATACATAATCATATAGTCATGCATTCCATCAGTTGTTTCAATTAAAATAAGTACGTTGCTGTTATTAAACCTTTAGCATTTTACTTCATTCTTTGTAACTGTTTCCATTTAAATTCACATTTAATTTGTTTCCCATTAACACTCCCAGAAATCATTCAGTAATAATGTTTTCTATCTTCTTTGCTCATTTAATATCTATTACCATTTATGCATTTCTGGAGATATTAGATTGTATCCTTCCCAGCAGAATTCTATTTTGTTATTTTGGATTCAGAGTTCTGTGACTTTTGCATCTATTTCAGTTGATTTCTCTCAATTACAGATTTTTCATAAGTTTTAGACTTAATATTGTTGAAAATATTATGCATGTACCATGTATTTCCTGCTATCGGTCATGCTAGTACTTTGACATAAGACCAAAGCGAATGCAATCTGTAGGCTTTATCCAAAACTCTCCTGTATGTACTAACTCCTACTTGTTGTCATCTTTCATTTTCTTTGAGTTTTTTTTTTTTTAATAAAACAGGTTTTTGCCTTAATTGTATGCAAAAAATTATTAAACAAAAGAGGTATATGGAAAAATAAATGCAGTTCATGTTTTGGGGTGATAATAATGGCTAATAATAATAGCAGTAACATCCATTCACTGAGCTTATATCATGTGTTTTGCTATGTTACAGGACTTTATATACATTGTTTTAGCTAAGGCTCATGATATCTCTTTAAGATAGTGACTTTTTTTAATCCCCGTTTTTACAGATAGGTAAATTGAACTGAAAGATTAAGTAACTTTTCAAAAGTCACACAGCTAGTAAGTGAGAGATCAGAAAGTCTCGCTTTTTAACCAGTATGCCATTATCCTTTCATTGCACTGTTTATTGTTATTTTGTGTTTGTAAAAGAATACACACAAAACTCAAAATCATTACCCACCCTCCCACAGTGGGAAAGTAAGTGATAAAAAGAAACAATGGCTTCTATCTTAGACTTAGTATGATTTTCTCACTCTTTGAAACTTTCTTATTAGAAAAATAAAAGAAAAAAGCAACAGTTTTACCTGTTGGTCCCAATATTTATTTATTTTCCAGATTTCCTATTCATCTCTTAATACACTCTCCTTTTTTTGTGGTTGTCTCTCCCTACTGACAACTTTACAAAATCATATTTTATCCCTCAGGTTAAATTTAAAAAGTTGTTTAGCATTAGTACACTGCAGTGATCTACAAATGATGCAATTAAATACAGAATTTTATGAATAAGAAAATGTTTGATGGTTCATTATTATCATATACCAATCATAAACAAGACACTTTCTCATATTGCTGAATATAAATATGTGCTTATGAATGAGAAAATTATTACAATATAACAATTAAGAAACTCAATAAACTACATTTATCTCCTTTTTCAAATCATTTGTTTTTCTCTGTGATGAGTATAAAAGAAATATCTAGGTAAATCTTTCATTTCTGGAATGGTTGCCAAGGTGTTAGGATTCAGTTGTTACAGCAAGTATGAAAATCCCATTTTTGGCTTTGGTTTTTGTTTATAACATACACTCTAAATACTACCTAGTTTTGACTAAATATCAAAGTACATTGTTTACAGTGGTATTCATCGTGGAACTTTTCCTGAAAAACAAAAGCCAGCATTTATCAGGACAAGAATAGCATATAAGAAATGAGCACCCATTCTCCAAGAGGAGAAATATCACAGATCATGAACTAAAATTAGATTATGTTAACATCTGGCCAGATGCCAGCCTCTGATCATCAACATCAAATGCCTTTTAGTTTTCTTATGATCACTCTCATTTTTAACCAATTTCAGTCCTAATTTTGTGATTTACCAAAGTAGACAAGCATGAAATGGATTTTTCATAGTAAAGAGATATTCTGGTGAATAATAATGTTGTGTGATGGTGTTACTTTTCTAGATTTGTTTTAACTTCACTATGTAACCCCTCTTTCATTATGACAGAAATGTGTACCTCTTGCTCTTCCTATGTTAGGTGGGACAGTAGAACTGACCCCAGGCCAATGAAAAATGGGCATAAGTGATGTTACCACCTTTACATTAAAATCATTTTCACATAATTCCACTTTATTTTCCCTTCTGTAGACACCCTTGAAGCCAAGTGTGATAGATGGTTAAATGGTGGGTCATAAATCATAAGAGGCCAATGTACCTTTAGCCTCTTTTCCCAACACACACACATAAACTCACATATCACTGGACTGTGATGGGATTGAGCAATAATGTTGCTACCTGTGAGCCACTGAGATTTGGGGTGTAGGAGTAATACGTCTTGCTTGAATAATACAGTTAAAGTTATTCCAAGTGTAATATAAATTTGCATAGTAATTAAGAGTATGGGTTTTGTGTAAGAAGTATCTAAGTCCACACCCTGGTTTTCCTTTTGTTAGTTGTGTGATAAATTAGTTAAACTCATTGTCTCATTTCTATCATCTTCAAAGTTAGGAAAATAGCTATATGACAGATTTATTTTAAGTATTGACTAATACTGTACAAGGTCTGTGCAGAAGGTATCCAGCCATGTAATATGAAAAATAGAGACATTTACTGAAGAAGATACAAGAGACAAGAAACATTGTACATAGGACAATGACTCCCCAGTCCTCTTCAAATTAGGCAACTTGGATCCTCATACAGTTCTTCCAATCAGCTGCCCCATTATATTTTTCTGAATCTCATGGACAGTCTGAAATCTCTTCCCTTTCAAAGGTGATTTTAGTTTTGGGAAAAGCCAGAAGTTGCAGGGCGCCAGATCTGGACTGTAGGGGAATTGAGTCACCTGGGTGTTTTGATGTTTTGCCAACTAACTCTGCACAAGTCGTAATATATGAGCAGGTGTGACAAAGCTGCCCATAGCTGTGGCCTTCTGAATCACCTGAATAGTAGCAATGGAGCAATGTTCAAGCAAAATTTGATGCAGATTCATTGCTCTACTTGCTCAGTCACTTTGAATTCTATGGCCACACATTCTCACTGAATGGTGTCCATTGCCCCCATTGACTAGTATGGCGAAGTCATTATTGTTCACACATGTGCATTCCAGTCCACTCTCCTTGGCTGCCAGGTTACATCAATGTTGCACAATACATTCTCATTATATTAACAATGGCTGGATGTTTTCTAGAGACATTGACCTCGTATTTATTATATATTTGGTAGATATTAGCTTTTTAAAAACCTTTTTTAAAAAATAGGAATTGCAGTTTAGGTCATGCTCCATCCTCGAAAAGACAAAATTGAGAGTTAAGTAACAGACATCATCATTTCCATGGAATGGAAATCCCCATGTGATAACTCAGAATTTCATTATGTTTCAGCCTTGTAAAATTTTACAGAGAATATTTCTCCACTTTATTTCCAGTTACTCTAATAGAACTTTGGATTCTCTTCCCCAATCCAAAATCTCTATTAATTTCTTTACCCTCATGTATGTCCCAGATCTCCTCAGGCCAAAGGGAATTTCTGGATTTTTAGCTGATGAGAAGATGGTATTTCAGTGTGTAGCATCTGTGTCTTTCCTAGTTATTCATGGCACCCTCAATCTCCTATTTACTCTCAGAGCCTGTGTTTCCCTCTAATGCTACTGCGATAATTACATACACTCTTCTTATAAGCCCCCACAATCCCTGAATGCAGATTAAAAAAAACTTCCTTTAACATTATACATATTTCACCACTCTTATATCACAGGCAACAGTTCTAAGACATTTTCTATAGGCACAATTATCTTAAGGATATTGCTTTTCCTAGGCAATTTATGGTTCACATTCTGTAGACTAGTTTCAGGGAGCTTGTAGTGGGTATTGCTTGGAAAAACAAGCATTCTTTCATACTTTGAACTCTTCTTACTTAGCAGGCAAGAACAAAGATTTAAATATGGAAACAAAATTTCCAACAAAAATGACAACTACAAATTCAGGTCTTTTCTTTTTCCACTGTATGTTAATCTACTAAATATAACAATTTTGCTTGACCTTCTGAAGTTTGTTGAGGTAAATCTAGACAAAGAGATCTGGGCATAGGAGAATATATGAGCAGTTCAACTTACTTGGAATTTAGTGGATTGGAGAATACACCAGAAAGATATAAGAATACTGTATAGTAAAGAAGATATTGATAGATAGCTCATATCACAGGCATTGTTGTAAAGACAGTAAGGACTTTGGGGACAACTTTAACACGACAGAGGCCACAGTCAAAAATATTACAGCATAGATCATGTATATCAGAGAGATACATTCATTACTAGTATGTGCTGAAATGCAAAAAACAAAACAAAACAAAAAAACAAACCCAAAACCCTGTAACTTTGCATTTATTATATTTATATGATAAAATACACTATTTTAATCTATTTTCAGTTATAGTCTAGAAATTATTAAACAAAGAAATGTAAAAACATAAAGAATAAAAAAATTATTCCAAATAACAGAAATGTGTAAATCGCTAAAAAAGTATAACCAAAAACATGTCTCTAGCATTAATTAATAAGAATCTTCAATAGTTGGCTTTGCAAAACCTTTGTAATAGTCATTGCAAACAACATTGCTATGCTTAAGGCATGAATACTGTTCACAACACTTGCAAAAATATTTTGATAAACAATCATTTTGGATGCATAGCACCTAGCACATTTTATTTCCGATTGTCCAGGGAGCTGTATCTATGTTGTCATTAGAATTTCCTTCAATTTGTCTTTGAAGCTGATGGTGTTTTCAGGTTTAAAGGCTTATGCACAACTGTAGAGATTTCTGAATTTTTTTTATTTGTTCTGACACTGACTGTGTTACAACATTTCTAATAAATATCCTGCACCTTAATTTTGCATTGCTGTTCAGCATGTCAATAGTCTGAGCACTTATTGCTGCAATGTTCAAAATTTTATAGAATATAACCATAGACCATCTTCTGGTGTTCTTAACCACATTTCATGTACCTATCATTTGGTCCACAATGTTAAGTCCTGACTTCCTTTGGTTGTAATATTTTATTATGTCGGGCTTTTGCAAACATAAATTTACAGCATGATTAAAATGCATACTTGAAACTAAAATTATATTTTTCCCTTTTGCATATATGACGTACAAGTGTGCAATCTGTACCAAAAGCAAATAAGCTGGATTTTCCAGGCCTGTTTCTAGAAGATACACATTCATGGGGTAATTGGGATTTATTCTTGTGAACAGGACCTACATATGAAAGTCACTACTTTTTCAAGTTGGAGATAAGATTTCTATCAGTAAACCAGTTATCTACTGTAACATTATATCCTGATAAATAAATGGGTTCCAAAAGTTTCTTGATTACCTCTGCTAGTTTATTAGTAACAAGTAAGGACCTTCAGGATGCTTACCAGCATATATTTCAAGATTTCCTGTGCATAATACTTTTGAAACAAACATAGCAAAAATTTTTATACCATAGTTACTGGGTTTGGATGGAATATATTGTCTGAACCCACATTTGCCTCTAAACCCAGGGAACATTTCATCTGTTGTTACATTCTGTCTCATAGAGTAATTTACAATTTTCTGCAAATGCTGAGGAAATGTCTCCCATAGCTGGTAATTTGTCCACTTTCAAATACACTAAGCAAGAAAGTTTCTCATCAAACCTGATACCATTATGAATAAATCAAAATCTCTATAAAGATATCCTAAATCTAAAGAGTTCAATCCCATTACCATCCATAGCCCATCAATCCTGCAAGTTTAGCTGATTGCTGCAATGTAAACCAGCTAGATATGAGGACTAAACATTTTTTCAATTCAGTTTTGTATGTTCATGAACATTTCTTCTCAAGAAAACCAGGTCAAGATGCAATCAATATATTTATTTGTATATAATAAGATTAGATGTAAAATGCAATTTGTGATAAAGCAGATTCAAATGTCAAGTTCTATCTTGGAATTTTTTATGTGTTTGGCTGAACTAATGCAAGTTGACACAAAATATCCTATGGCTGTTTTCTAATTTTCCTTTTTATTGGATTTTTTCTTCCATTTTGATTCTTTATCCTTTCTAAAAATACTCTTTTATAATTTTTAATTGTTATTTTAATACAGTTGTCTCAATTTTTCCCTTTGCCTTTCTCTGCCCATTTCAACCCTAGATTCCACAGTCAATCCCCACACTGTTGCCCATGCCCATGGGTCATTCATACCTGTTCTTTGACTAGTCCCTTCCCCTTCTTTCCACCATTATTGCCCTCGCCCCTCCCCTCTGATTACTGTCAGTCTGTTGCTTACTTGTGGTTATACTTTGTTCATTAATTTATTGTTTTCATTAGGTTCCTGTTAAAGGTGAGATCATATGGTATTTGTCTTACACCAACTGGCTTATTTCACTTAGCATAATGCTCTCCAGTTTCATCCATGCTGTTGCAAAGGGTAGGAGTTCCTTCTTCCTTTCTATTGTGTAGTATTCTACTGTGTAAATGTACCACAGTTTTTCATCCACTCATTTACTGATGGGCACTTAGGTTGTTTCAGCATTTGGCTATTGTAAACAATGCTGCTATGGACATAGGGTGCATAAGTTTTCAAATTGATGTTTCAGGATTCTTAGGGTGTAATTCCAGCAATGGAATCACTAGGACAAAAGGTAGCTCCATTTTTAGTTTTTTGAGGAAATTCCACATTGTTTTCCACAGCGGCTACACCAGTCTGCATTCCCACCAACAATGTACTAGGGCTCTCTTTTCTCCTCATATTCATCAGCAGTTGTTTGTTGATTTATTAATGATAGCCATTTTGGCAGGTGTGAGATGATATCTCATTGAGGTTTTAATTTGCATTTCTCTGATGTTTAGTGATCTTTAACACCTTTTAATATTTTGGGGGCCATGTGTATGTCCTCCTTGGAGAAATGCCCATCAGATCCTTTGCTCATTTTTAAATTGGATTATTTGTCTTCCTGGTGTTGAGTCATATGAGTTCTTTTTAGACTTTGGAGATCAAACCCTTTTCTAATGTATCATTAGCAAATGTATTCTCCCATACAGTCAGTTTCTTTTTCATTTTAATGATGGTGCCAGATCTGTGAAATATGCCATTGGTATTTTAATAGGAATTATGTTAAATCTATAGATTGCTTGGGTTAGTATGGACATTTTAATGATGTTAATTCTTCCAATCCTGAACATGGTATATGCTTCCATTTATTTCCTTAATTTCTTTCTTCAATGTTCTATAATTTTACATTGTATAGGCTTTTACTTCCTTGGTTAAATTTATTCATAGGTATTTTATTTTTCTTTTTGCTATAGTAAATAGCATTATTTCCCTCCTTTCTCTTTCTGATATTTCATGGTTGGTGTGCAAAATACCATCTCTTGCTGAATATTGACTTTTATATCCTTCTGTGTTGCTAAATTCACTTATTAGATACAGTAGTTTTTTGGTGGAGACTATAGAGTTTTCTATGTACACCTTCATGTCATTTGCAAATTATGACAGTTTTACTTCCTTTCCAATTTGGATGCCTTTTATTTCTTTTTCATGTCTGACCACTGCAGCTAGAACTTCCAGTACTATGTTGAATGAGAGTAGTGAAAGTGGACACCCTTGTCTTGTTTCTGATCTTAGGGGGAAAGCTTTTAGTTTTTGCCCATTAGGTACGATGCTGACAGTGAATTTGTCATATATTATGGCCACTTTCCTGAGAGTTTATATCATAAATGGGTGTTGGATTTTATCAAATGCTTTCTCTGCATCTATTGATACAATTATTTGGTTTTTATCCTTCATTTTGTTTATTTGATGAATCATATTTAATGATTTGGAATATTGTACAAACCTTACATTCCCAGAATAAATCCTACTTGATCATGGTGTATGATCTTTTTTATTTATTGCTGTATTTGGTATGCTAATATTTTGTTGAAGATTTTAGCATCTACTTTCATCAGGGATATTGGCCAATCATTTTCTTGTTTTTTAGTGTCTTATCTAATTTTGGAAATAGTTTTGGAATTAGGATAATGCTGACCTCGCTAAGATCAGCTTTAGAGCCTTCTTTCCTCTTGAAAATTTTGAAATAGTTTGAGGAGAGATGTTAGTTCTAGGAATGTTTGGCAAAATTCACCTGTGAAGACATCTGGTTCAGGATTTTGGTGTGTTGGGAGTTTTTTTATTACTGCTTCAATTTCACCTGTTGTTGTCAGTCTATTCAGACTTTCTGCTTTTTGATTCAGTTTTGGAAGAGTGTATGTTTCCAGAAATTTGTCCATTTTGCCAAGGTTGCCCAATTTCTTGGCATATAGCTGTTCATAGTAATTTCTTACAATTCTTTATATTTCTGTGGTATTGACTGTAACTTCTCTTTTATTTCTGAGTTTATTGATTTGGGTCTTCTCTCTTTTTTTCTTGATGAATCTGGCTAAAGGTTTGTCAATTTTATGTTTTCAAAGAACCAGCTCCTCGATTTACTGACCCCGTGAATTGTTCTTATAGTATCTATGCCATTTAATTCTGCCCTAATCTTCATTGTTTCCTTCCCTCTATTCACTCTGGGCATTATTTGTAGTTGTTCCTCCAGCTCTTGTAGATGTAATTTTAAATTGTTTATTTGAGGTTTTTCTACCTTCTTTATGTGGCCAATTTTGCTATGAACTTCCCTCAGTGTTGCCTTCATTGTGGCCCTTAAGTTTGGGGTTGTTGTGTGTTCATTTTCACTTGTTTCATGATAATATTTAATTTCTTTCTTGATCTTATCATTGACCCTTTCATTATTTAATAACATATTATTCAGTCTCCAAGTTTTTAATGTTTTTGAGTTTTTTCCTTGAGGTTAGTTTCTAGTTTCAATCCACTGTGATCTGAGCACATGTATGATATCATTTCAACTTTCTTGTATTTGTTGAGGCTTTTTTTTTGGGTGTGTCCTACCATATGGTCTATCCTTGTTAATGTTCCATGTACATTTGAAAAGAATGTATATTTTGCTTCATTGTGATTAACATTTCTGCATATGTAAATTAAGTCCATTTGATCTACATTGTCATTCAGTGCCACAATATCCTTGTTGACTCTTTGGAAGATCTATCCAGTGTTGACAGTAGGGTGTTAAAATCCCCTATATTGACTGTGTTGTTTTCAATATCTTTCTTGAAGTCATCCAAGTTTTTATTTATATATTTAGTTGCTCATAATTCGAGTTCATACATGTTTACAAAGTTTATATCCTCCTATTGGACTACTTCCTTAAGTATTAGGTAGTGACCTTCTTTGTCCCTTATTATGGTTTTTGTTTTGAAATCTATTTTATCTGATATAAGTATTGCTACTTCAACTTTCTTTTCATGTCTGTTTGCTTGAAATATCATTTTTCCATCTCTTCACGTCAACCTGTGTAGATCTTTTTTTCTTGGGTGGGGTTTCTTGTAGACAGCATGTATGTAGTTCATGTTTTCTTATCCATTCAGCTATGCTATGTCTTTTGATTGGAGCACTTCATCCATTTACATTTATGGTTATTTTTTATTGGTATTTATTCATTGCTATTTTTCTATGCCTGTGCTCTCTCTCTCTCCTTTCTCTCTCTCCTCTTTTTAATAGCAGGAGCCTCTTTATTATCTCTTATAGTCATGGAGATCTACTCATTCAGCCTTCTTTTGTCTGAGAATCTTTTTTTTTTTTTTTTTGCCTTTCATTTTAAATGAGAACCTTGCTGTATATTGTAGCCTTGATTGTAGCTCCTTGCCTTTCATTACTTGGAATATTTCATGCCAATTCCTTCTGGCTTACAGTGTTTCTGTTGAAAAATCAGCTGATAGCCTATCAGAGCTCCTTAGTATGTTACTAGTTGTTTCTACTTTCCTGTTTTTAAGATTGTCTCTTTGTCTTTAAATTTGTTATTTTAATTATGATGCATCTTGGAGTTGGCCTATTTGGGTTCATTTTGATTGGGATCCTCTGTGGTTCCTGAAATTGCATGACTTTTTCCCTCACCAAGTTAGGGAAATTTTCTGTCATTATTTTTTCAAGTAGGTTTGCTATCCCTTGTTCCTTTTCTTCTCCTTTTTATATTCCTATGTTGTGAATGCTGTTATGCTTCATGTTGTCCTGAAGCTCCCTTATGCTATTTGTTCTTTTAGAATCTTTTTTCATTTTGTTGTTCTGACTGGGTAGTTCTTTCTACCTTCTCCTCCAGCTTGCTGATTTGGTCCTCTGCTTCATCTAGCCTGCTTTTAATTTCTCCTAGTATATATTTTTAGTTCATATGTTACATTCTTCATATCTCTGTGTTCCTATTCATTGTGTCTACTTCCCTTTTCATGCTGCTATATTTGCCACCAAATTTTTGTAGCTCCCATAAAGTTGCCTATAGTTCTTATTGAGTTCCTTGGGCATCCTTATACACATTGTTTTGAATTCTATGTCTGATTGATTGCTTTCCTCAATTTAATTTAG
>PVKM010019981.1:0-23694 GCA_004027735.1 Carollia perspicillata | reverse complement strand
AGGAAGGAAGGAAGGAAGGAAGGAAGGGAGGAGAACCAATTTAAAAATAGCAAAGGAGCCCTGGCTGGTGTGGCTCAGTGGACTGAGTGCCAGCCTAAGAACCAAAGGGTCACTGGTTTGATTCTCAGTCAGGGCACATGCCTGGGATGCAGGCCAGGTCCTCAGTAGGGAGCACACAAGAGGCAACCACACTTTAATGTTTCTCTCTCTTTTTTTCTCTCACTTGCCCTCTCTCTAAAAATAAATAAGTCTTTTAAAATGGCAAAGGACTTAAATAGACATTTCTCCAAATAAGATATATAAATGGTCAATAAGCATGTGAAAATACACTCAACATTACTAGTTATTAGGGAAATGTAAATGAAAACCACAATATCACCTCACACCCAGTAAGATGGCTACTATTTAAAAAAACAAAATATCAATATCAAGCATTGGAGAGAGTATAAAGAAACTGGAATCATTGTACATGGCTGGTATGTACAATGGAAAATGAAACTGTTTTCCACACACACAAAAATTATACATAGAATTACCATATGATCCAGCAGATCCACATCTGAGATATACCAAAAGAGAAAAGACAAAAAGAAAGTAACCACAAGCTCAAATAGATACTGGTACCCTGATGTTCAAGCCAGCACTATTCACAATAACCAAAAAATAGAAGCACCCCAGGTGTCCAGTGATGGATGAATACATGAACAAAATGTAGTATACATACAATGGACTATTATTCAACCTTAAAGAGGAAAGAAATTTTGACACATACTACAACATGGATGATCCCATGGAGATATTATGTTAATGAAAGAAACCAGTCACACACACAAAAACAACATATATTGTACAATTCATCTTATATGAAATTTCTAGAGTAGTCACATTCATAGAAACAGAAACTAGAATGGTTGTTGCCAGGTCTGGGGCAGCTGGGGAATAGAGAGATAGCATGTAATGACTACAAAGTTTCAGTTTGGGAGATGGAAAACTTCTACAGACTGATGATGGCAATGACTATAAACAATGCAAATGTACTTAATGCCACAGAACTTTACACTTAAAATGATTTAAAGAGTAGATTTTATGTTGTGAATACTTTACTGCAACTAAAACTGTAAGGACAATTTTTCCCACTTCCCAAACTTCTGTCTGCATCCTCCTTCCTCAACTTAGGTATCCTCATAGAATCCATGCCAGACCCTTGGTTTTCATGCTGACATCATTTGGGGTGTCTTGACCTGGGGAGGCTCTGGCCATACTGATCAAGCATTGTATCTTTGCTCTGTCCTTCCAGGGAGTCTGCTATCTTCTTCTGATGAGTAGACACCCCACCTTAGCCATCAAGCTTTACAGATCACTTGAGGTTATCTGAGATCTCTATTTATTCCTTACCTGAGAATCCAAACTTCAGTCCTTGACTGTAAGATGATTTCGCCCCTTGCTTCAATGACCCATCCTGGGAAGACCACCAGTCAGCATCTTTAGGCTTCTTCCAAATCCCCCACATGTGAGGACCATGCAGGATCTGCAAGCTTTGGAGATTCACTGAGAGCTACCTTGTGTCCTCTCTTGACATCAACATGCCAAACAACCACTCACTTTCTACTGTCCCTTACCAATATAGTTTCAAGGAGAGTACTTGTCCCCTCTGTTTTTGGCTTTCCTCTTAGCCTACCTGAGGTTTCCATGATTTCTCCACTCACCCAACCCGCTTTGGCCAACACCCAGATTGATGCAGCTACTGGGTTCTTGAGAGACACAGTCAGGGTCTTCACTCTTTCTAACTCATTGGGCATAAATCTCTCCCTCTCCTGATTCCACCAGCATGAAGTGTTCTACACTCCTTCAGTGGGGTGGGGAGTGTATATGACTTTCTAGATGACATAGCCCGCAAGCACTATTAAGTCATCTGTACTGTGTCCACTGGTTGGCTGTAAAAATTGAAAATGTCTGAACAGCCTTTACATTAATATGACCTGCAAATATGTTTTTGTCTTATGTCATGTGTGTGTGTCTGATTATATTACCTTCCTCTATGAGTGACTTAAAAGGAGAGTATTTTTAGCATTGAGATTAGTGGATTCACTTTTCTTACATTCCATCAGTTGTTTAGATGCACGTAATATTTTAGTTTACAATTGTGAGTTTCCGAGTTTTAATTGCCTTTTTGCCTTGCATTATTTGACTCTCTTATTCCCTCCATCTTTCCCCTTCATCATAATTTGTATTCTGTCAAATCCCTTTTTTTTCTAGAACCCTTCATCCCATTATCCAGTCTGTACCACTCTGTCTCCAGGCCTGCTGCTCTCCTGGTTTGGGTCTACTGTTTCAGTATCCCATGCCTTCCTCTTTCTTTGTTTACATTCTCATTTTGCTGGAGTATGTCCTCAAGGACAAATAGATGTGTGGGTAGTAAACATTGAGTAATGTGGTCTGTAAGTGTCTTTACTCTGTTCTCCCATTTGATGAAAAATTTATATAGTATTCTGGGATGCGAATTATTTTTCTTAAAATTTTTAAGGGACTGCTATATTATTTTCAAGCATCCAGTGTTGCTGATAAACCTGGTGTTAATCTTATGCTTACCTTTAATATGTGAGCCCTTTTCTCTCTAGAAACTGTTACCATTATTTTCTTATCTATGGCATTCTACAATACAATTTTACAATGATGTTTTGTCTAGTTTTATTCATCCTGCTCAGCATTTAGTGAGGTTTTTAAATTCACAAATTTACATCTTTTCAGCTTTGGGAAATTCTGTATTTCTGAGAACTCTACTTTATTCTGATGTTTTTATGGAAGTTTGCTCTTTCTCTTTAAATGGTACTAATCAGGAATTTCTGTGTGTATTGACAGGGAGTGTTAGGATTGTGTTTTGATTTCTAATTCTGTTCTGTTCTTTACATTATTTTTTATTCCTCCAGTGTCATTTTTTTCTGTTTATTTTCTTGTTCTCATGTCACAGATTTTCCTGAAATACGCACTAATCTATTATTTTCCATTCACAATTCAGAATGAGGCAAAACAAGCTCAGAGTGAACTCTGCGTATCTGAGTAAGGTTTATTGATTGGTGGAGCAGATAGTAAGCTGGCCCTCGGACTAGCAACAAAAACACTGAAACAGGAGACTTCTCTTAAAAGCTAGTTTGCACACTGGTTGACTCATTTTTCCCAATCAGTTAATTTTCTTTAGAGGAAATTCTCCAGTTATTTTGCCTACAATATAAACTCCTGAATGATGGGCATTATACACCTGGGAAGAGAATAGGGCCAACTGTTCTGTACAGGCACCTTCAATTAAACCCTATTTTCCACTTCATATTTCATCCTCAATTCTGTCTTACCTAGTATCCTGATATAGGGTCTCTCCTCACCCCTTGCCCCTTCATGTCATAGTTTAAGCTCTGGCTTCTTTCAATTTGTTAAATCATTTACTATTCCTCCATATTCTCAATCCTTTAGCATAATTCTGGTAGGTCTCAGCTGCTGATTAGAACCCTCCCCTCACATCTACTCTTGCTAATTTTAGGATTATATCTTTTTTCCTTTATAGTCATTTTAATTAGAGTTTCAGAACAATGAAATAATCATGTGTTTTTAGTCTAAAGTTTTGATATAAAGACCTCTCCTTTTCATTTTTCTATATCCTTTTTTAAAACTTGAAGTAGTTATTTAATTTCCAAGTAGATTTCTGGTCATCTTTTTATTGTTGATATCTGGTCTTTTCAAATTAAGCTGTAACGTCTAAATCCCAACTTTGATGAATTTATTTAGGCTCTTCATCACTAAATTGTAAGTGTTCTATAGGCTCAAATTATCTATTCTGTTTATAGGATAAAAATACTATAAATGTCAATTAACTTGACCTTGTTGATTATGTTATTCAAACCCTTTAGTTTGTTTTTATTTTTAGACTATTTTATTCATCAAGCTCCAAAAGCAGTTTATTAAAATCTTCTACTATTGTCTTATCATTTTTCTTCCAAAATATTTAGTAACTCTTTTGACATATATTTGTCTGCTATGTTTGTATATAACCTGGTACATAAGGTCTAGGCTTACTTTTCTCTTGATATCATTTTTGACAATATATAATCTTCCTTGTCTCATTAAATGCTTTTGACTTTGAATTCTGCTATTCCTGCTTTCTTTGTTTGCATTAATTATGTTTATCTTTGCACATATCTTTATTTTTAATCTGGATTTGTCAGTTTATTTTGTCTGTGGGTTTTGTTAACTTATAGTTGGATTTTTCCTAACTGAATATGATAATATAATTTGATAGGGAAATGCAGAGTTTTTGCATTTATTGTGATGACTGATATTTTTTGTGTTATTCCTTCCATTTATTTTATGTTTAATATTTAACACATTTCATGTTTTCTTTTTCCCTCTAGTTACTTTTCTTCATAAGTGCTTCCAAGTTTTTCTCCCACCTTATGCAGGACAGGATGACTAGAAAGAGCCACAGTTGCATATTTCTCTTCCCCCAGGTTGATTAGGCTCTGATAAAACACCAGTTGGTTAGGCTCTGGTAAAATCATTTCTCTTGACAGATAAGGTTAAAAAGAACAAATGCTCTAGTACATTTCAGAATAGTTCCTTTTCCCCTCCCCATGCTGGAAGCATGAGCATTTTCTCTTGCATTTTTACTATGAAAATGTAGCAGAGCTCCAGGAAGTAAAACACAAAAGTGTGGGAGCCGCCCTATGACTGGGTTCCCCTGTAGTCTTTAACTCTCAGAATTGTCCATACTGAGCCTCCAGCAACTTGTCTTGTACAGTTCAAGTTTTCCTACCCCAGTTCTGGTTCCCCAGCAGGTTTCTGCTTGTGCATTTCTGTTCTGCTAAGTTGTAAACTTCATATCCATCTGTCTCACCAATTTTGGGGGCAGCAGTTTGCCTTGTGACCACAATTCCCTGACAGATCTAAGAAAAGTTGTTGATTTTTTAGTTTGTTCAACTTTTACTTATAAGATAGGAAAGAGTAGTAACTCTGAAGCTCTTTACATGACAGACAGTTAACCAGAAGTCCCTCTCCTTACTTTTCTGGTTTGGTCAGTACTTTGTTCACTCCATTTTTGCCTTGTTAACTTAGCAATGCTAATTAATTATTTTCAATTCTTCCAAGGCCTACCTTTGCACCCTAATAGCTGTAATCACACTTGTATTTTTTCTATTAAGATATTAAAAGTGTCCTCCTACCAAGGTATTTTCTTTACCTACTCCTTCAGCATACCACAAAGATAATATTTTTAAGCTGTTACAACCTCTCCTGTCTACATTATTCCTCTCAACAGTGGTGTCCTGGAACTGGTTCATACCAACTCATCTCATCCCAACTCTGTACTTGGTGACATCACCTCGATAGCTTGAAACTAGCCATGGTGGGAGAATTAACACCATGAAAATTGGCAAATACTGGAAAGCGAGTCTTTGTTTTTTGCTTATCATTTTTTCATTGAATTGGTTGTTATTATTTACAAATATGCCACTGCACTTCTGTTTCGACTAAAATTTGTAGGTTTTGCTGAACTGCTTCAAAATTTTAGTTCAGGGATGTTATTTCTCCTTTCAGTATATATTTAGTTTCAAAATGCTGTACCACATAGTAACTATTGCTTTATCTGTCTTGTTGTTGTCATTGTTGTCATAATTTTCTATGTTTCATAATTTTCTAGAAATGTATAATTTTTTTCTATGTGGGAATTTATAACATTTTTAATCTAAGGAATTTACATATGTCAATAAGATATAATAGCTATGTAATTTTTTTCCTATTAAACTCATCTGAGTCTTGGAAACCATTATTAGTATAAAAATTTGTCTTCCTACAGAAAATTTTTTTCCTTTTAAAAAAATTATTTCTTCATATATTCCCTTCTTCTCAGAGCTCTTAATATTTATATTTTAAGTCTCTAACCAATAGATCTCTTGTTTTTTTCCCTCAGATCCTTGAGATTTTGTTCTTTTGTGCCATTTTTTCCTACTATATCTTCCAAACCACTATTTCAGTTCTTAACAACAACAATCTTCTTCAGTTGTTTTTTTCTTTTTAAATAATGGTTAATGTTTAGCTCTAGGAAGTCCTACGCATTCTAACTGAATCTCCTCAAGAGTGTCAATACTCTGTTAGGGTCTTCTCCCACTTTTTTTTTCAATTCTCTGGCTCTGGGAACTTCCCTGGGTTTAGTTCTGCTTTGTTTTTCTCCCTTGAGTCTCTGATGTGCCATAAATAAATTGTAATTTCTTTGCCCACCCATGATTTACTAACCTTCAGTACCCATTCAGCCAGGACTTTGAGATTCCCCAGGCCAAGATGTTGAGCATGAAAACATACTATGTCAATTCATTAAAAATTGAGCTGGTAATTGCTACACTGAGGTAGGAAGGGGCCTCTTTGGGAAAAGGTGGCAGACCTCTGCCCCTAAGGAACTAGAAGCATCCCAGCCTACCAAAGTATCTCTCCTCTAAGCCATGAGGCCTGGAAGCTCCTTTGAGGAGCACGTGCAGCTCATGCAACAGGCCTCTGCTCATCTGGCCCCCTTAAGGACCAAGAAATAAGGGGTTTTCACCTCACAATTCTCTCTACTCTTTCTTAACACAACAGGGAGCTGTGACCTTAACTCTCAGGATGGCACACAGACCCCTGGCTCTGCCTGCAACCTCAATTTGTTCATTGTGTTTTCAGAGCACGAACATGGATGAATGAGTCAGGAATGTGTTCTCAGTCTTCCATGTTTCATTACATATTTTTAATGACAAATTAACTGACTTTGCTATAGACCTACAGCTTGATTCTATTTCATGGTTTTAGTAGCTACTCAACATGATCAGGCCAAAGCAACAACAGGTATAGTACTGGTCATTACCTGAAAAATTCCAGTTTATCAACTGCTGTTAGCCAGTGATAACCACTGGCAGGTGACTAGGACAGGGATATCACTCACAGACAGGCCTCAATAAGGACACTGTTATACAGAGCCTATCTCTGGCTAGTGACTCAGCATCCCAAAGACCACTGGGTAAAAAGCACCTCTGTAAGTTGTCAGAGCTAGACCACTTGGACCAGAAAGCCAATATTCTCAATTTTCTGACCATCAAGGTCTCACATGCAAGATAGCTGGTATCCATGATATAGCTCTTATTCTAGGTTGAGGCAGAGTCAAAATTCAGTAAAGAGTGCACCCCAGAACCACATTGTTTGAAGATGTATGAACTTAAGCTATGTGCATTAGGGTGGTAAAAGTTGTGGATGATAATTATTCACTGGAAGTCAGTTTTCAGGTTGATAGAGCATATCTTACAAAATACCCCATAATGGCCTCCTCATTTATTAACCTTCAATTGTATGGTGTTTGTCTCAGTGATGAAATAACAGTGGACATCACTGTTACAGATCATGTAGCACAGCCAGAATTCTCGTTCTTGGCAACATCTTTTAAAAAACAAGAACTAGCTGACATGAGTAACTTCAATTGCGAGACTCCGGAGGAGGAAGGGGGTGATTGTATATAAATCTGAGGCTCAGGTAGACTAGTATATGATGCTGACCAATATACTGGTCCCTCACAGCATGGTAATAAGAAAACAGAAAGAAGCCCTGGCTGGTGTGGCTCAGTGGATTGAGCACCAGCCTGCAAACCATAGGGTCACCAATTCGATTCTCAGGCAAGGTACATACCTGGGTTGCAGGCCAGATCCTCAGTCAGGGCGTGCAAGAAGCAACCACACATTGGTGCTTCTCTCCCTCACTTTCTCCCACTCTTCCCCTTTCTCTAAAAATAAACAAAATCTTTTAAAAAAGAAGAAGAAAACAAAAGTAAGCCTTATATCTTTATTCTAAATTTGACAACAAACACTCAACATTCCGGCTGTGCCGGGGAGTGCTTGCATTATCATTCAACCACATCTGAGTACCACCTCAAGTCAAACCCATTATGCGAATGTGCCTGGCAACAGGTGGATAGAGACCCAAGTTCACGCTCCATTAGGCTTAATTTACCCCAGAGCTCACCATTTTTCCAGGGTACATAGTACTCAGTCAGGGAAGAGCCAGAAGCTTAGAGTTTCCAACCAGTTCACTGAAAAATAAACTCTGTCAAGTTTAGGATTATATTAGCTTGAGAGGAATAAAGTAAACAACCTCAACCTCTGTGCCCCAAGTGGGAAAACTTCATGGTCAAGTCGATTTGCAAAATTGGGAGCCTATAGGAACCATGAGAATGTACTGACCAAAACTGGATAAGAATAATCTATAGTATTTCAGCAATTGATATAGGAAGACCAGACTGCAATAGTCACATGTCAACTGGAACCTCAGGGAACCTCAGTTAACTTAAGGGTTTAACTATCCCTGATAAAGATCCTCCTGGTACCACAAGGAGGGTGTTCCTTTTCTCCTCTGACACATGAAGAATTTGGAGTACAGATCTATGCTTTTTCCATTTTATCTAGTACATTTTTTTTTGTTTTACTATATGCTGGCTCCATTCTGGTGAGTTCTCAGATTGCATCTGTATGACTAAATACACTTCCTGCAGAATTTAAGGATCCAATGTGATCCCCTACCCAATGCAGGAAGAAGGGTGCATAAAAGAAGAAATGGTGAGGTTTGGGAGGTTATATTCACCCATGATACTACCAACCAAGTCAAGAAAGGGTAATATAAAACCATGAAATTGTACTTAAATCCAAAAATAGTAAGAGAGAAGTCCAGAGGGACATCAGAGAGGTCAAAGACCTATACGTCAGAATTTTTTTAAAAAGGTGAGAGGCCAGCGGGAGTCTGCGTGCCTAGAACTCTTCCCCTCACCTTCCAAGGGCCAACTTGGGGGGCTGGTGGCAACAACCAAACACTCAACACCATGTAGAAAGACCCAAGAGCGAGGTTCTGGTCAGTCCATAGATTATTTCAGGTCCCTAGGCAGCAGCTTTCTATGCTCACCCAAAATATGGTAATGGTAAATCATCTTGTTTTGTGATTTGGGCTCTTTCAAGGAAACATAACTTTTACTCTGGAAATGTCCAGTGCTGATATTTATTATACTTCCTGTAGAAGAATACCACACTATTGATGATAGAGGGAGCTTGAGTTTGAATCTTACTGTAATATGAGACATTCCCCAACCCCCTCAGCTTGAGACTGTAAACAAATTTCACATTCCTTTTGCCAGAATTATTACCTTTTTAAAAATCCCTCTTGTTCTTCCTGATAATTGTAAGCATATTTCCATTTTGATATTGGTTATATCTGTATTCTTAAGTTACATTTATATTTTAAGATTCAAATACTATAATTTAAAGATCATGCCCACACATACTGTTTTACCTTCCTTCCTCAACTGTCAGATCTCTTGTAACTCTTGGATCTGCTTGAAAGAATAATGGTTTGGGACTAAAAATCTTCAATTTTTCCTTTCAGTAAATTTTTGAAATTCCAAAGCATTACCCTCAGTAACCTATGTCTCTCTTTTTTTCTCACTTGGTTACTCATTACAGCACTTAAACTGGGTACTTTTTAGGTTACAAGTCCATTGAGAGAAGAAATAAAATATGTCTTAATCACCATTATCCCCAGACCTGGAATGTAAGTAAAGGATGTCTGACCGAAAAGACTGTTTGTCAAGGGTATGTAAAATGGCTTTATTTCTGACCATACAAAAAAAAAAAGAGCACCTCTTTAAGACTCATCAGATGCTAACAATATCTCCCTTAACTGGGAATGTATTACTCTAAAGTTCAACAACAAAAATTGATGAAGTTTCTGCATTTTAGTTTACTGAGATTTTTTGTTACCAGGTATGACATTTTGACAATTCATAATGCCAATAATTTGAGATAAGTTGGCCTATTTCTTAAAGTTCATGGGACCTTTATATTGTTCCACCACAAGACCATTTCTCAATAATGGCCTTCTAGCCATGCACTGCAATAAAAATATTTATTGGCGAATTCAACTTTTACATTTTTGCAACCTGCTTAACCTTAATTATTCATTTCATTTAATTAAGTCAAGATTTGTCATTTTTAAGGATTTTATTTATTTATTTTTAGAAAGAAAGGAAGGGAGGGGAAAAGAAAGGGAGTGAAACATCGATGTGCGGAAATATCGGTTGCCTCTCGCACACCCCCAGCCGGGGATCTGGCTTGCAACCCAGGCATGTGCCCTGACCTGAAATCTAATCAGCAACCTTTCAGTTTGCAGGACAATACCCAACCCACTGAGCCACATTGTTCAGAGCAATATTCGTCTTTTGTCAGGTTATCAACATTAGTCTCACCAGTTGTTAGGTGAATATATGTCTTTATTGGTGTTTTAATTTTACTGTGAGAGGAAAGCTTTATTTTCTTGAAATAATAAAATAAAACTCTATAATTACATTATCAAAATATTTTTGAAGAATGAGGCACTATTAGTTTTTATTTCAATTTCCACAGCAAACTTTTTATTTCCTTCAACATTTGTTCAAACTACTAATCTCATCAGGGATTCAGGACTCTCAGATACCTAAATAATGACTCTGTCTTTATATAAACTAATACCATTAGTGTCCAGGGATTGACACAATAACATAGAAATAATGAGTAACAATTGAGGTACTGAGTTCATCCTACACACTATATCCATAAATAACTCCATGCAACTACACTGGACCTCCAAATATGTTGCCTATTTTTGTGACAATAGGTTTGAAGGTTGAGACCACAGCTTGAGTGCATTAATACCTAGAGGTAAGGGGACAAGACTCATACGCACTCTTACTCAAACTTCCAAATGTGACAAATGGCAAAAGTTTCAGGAAACTTTACTTAGCACCATCACCCTGCAGACAGTAAAGGTATGCACATCGATCACTCACATTTTGAGGAAATGAAGACGACATTGTCTTTGAAAACAGGACTAGAGTTGTTGAGATGGCCTTGTTTGCTGCAGTTTAGACAGGTTCAGCCAAATAGCGTGCTGTTTGGGAATAATAGCAATGCTGAAAGGGAGAAAGTTAGGACTAGCAAACTGACCTTACACAGAGTCACTAATGGGAGTAGCCAGTATTCAGTTCTGAGGATTCCTAAGTTAGGCTGATTCAAGCTGGAGGCAATATTTCAAGTCAGAGGGTGGGCAAGCAGTGATTTGGGCCTTGCATCAAGAAAGCCCCCAAGTCATGACCTTTTTGAACATCACTTGCTTTGGTCAAGATGATGCAGCCTTAGAAAATGATTCAAGTTTGCCTTTAAGTGTTAAAAAAGAAATTACATGGCCAGAGCCAGGTAAGATGCTGGGCTCCAGAAAATCAGGCTCAAAATAAGGTCAACTGTTGGACCCAACAAGAAACTATAACCAGGAAACCAAGAGAGAATCATGTCACAAGCTGAAAAAAACCCAGCAGAAACTTATGAAGAACCAGACTTGGGAAGCACAGGTGCTCAGTGTTTATTCCACACAGGAGATCTACAACTGACTTTACGCCCCTTGGTCTGGACCATTTTAACGACATATCAGAAATCAGGAACAAGATCATATAGCACACTATTTATGTGTAACATTATGTGGCATGCAAAATGTTGCTTCCCCCACCCCTAAAGATGTCTACACCCTAATAATCCCTGGAACCTGTGGATATGTAATTACATGGCAAAGGGAAATTACCAGTAAGGTTGCAGCTGCAATTAAGTTTGCCAATGAGTTGACCTTATGGTGGGGACATTATCCTGCATTACCTGAGTTGGCTCAATCTAGACACATGAATCCTTAAAAGTGAAAGAGGCAAAAGAGAGGGTCCGAGATATGGTATGTGAAAAGGATTACACTCATTGCAGGCTCTGAAGATGGAAAGGGACCATTAGCCAAGGAATTGAAGCAGCCTCTGGAAGTTGGAGAAGGCAAGGAAATGGATAAACCCCTAGAACCTCCAGAAAGAAATGCAACCCTACCAACACCTTGATTTTAGCCCAGTGAGCCCCATATCAGAATTCTAATCTAAAAGAACAATAAGATAATATGTTTGTGTTGTTTTAAGCTACTAAGTTTGTAATGATTCATTACAACAGCAATAGATGATGAATGCACATTACAAATGAGGAAATGTCTAATCTAGATTGTGTTTGACTCTAAAATCCATAAAACCAAAATTTGTCCCAAATGATATTTCCTTTATATATAAAAACCAACTTCTCTTCAAAGACTACAGACAATACCTTAAAGAGGGGGGAACAGGCAGTGTCGTAAGGTGGAAAATGTGTGTTTATCTTCTTTTTAGTCCCTAGAGCTGGGCTGAAGTAAAGATAGGGGCCAGGACCAAGGCCCAGATCATGGCTGCTCTAGACTCTTCTTAATGTCCATTCAGAAATGTTAAGTTCTCATGGTTATAGGTTGGTCTCCCACAAGAATTAATGTCCCCTACACTGGGCAAACAGGTAACTGGTATTCTGGATTCAGGTAGTGGGGTAAAAACATGTGAAATAATCACACAGGAATTCTTTAGTTAAACATTTGAACAAGTGAACCATCTTATCACTGTATTAAATGTTTCTAAGTAGCAGAGTTTATCAGTAATTTATATGAACATCATCCTAGAATTTTAAGTGCTTTAGATCAGCAAGAACTATAATTCCATCAGTGTACCCCAGCCTCAGTTATGAGACTGGTAAATGAATTACAAGAGTGTTTTTTTTTTTAGTGCCAAGAAGGAACCCAGGGCCATGGTTAAACTGTGAAAATACAGAGCCTCAAGGGGAGGGAAGACTTCCCAAGGGCAAATGCTTAAGCTTTGTGCCCAGTTTCTAGAACTTTCCCCTCAGATTCTCTAGCGTCCATGTTCCATGCTAAACCTCCTTCTGGGCATTTCACTGGCAAGTTAAAACTAGGCTAAACTTCCTTTTAGTCAAGGGAAGGCATTGTTCTTCAGACATTATTCTTCAAATGTCATATTAGTCAAGGTTTTGTCTATAAAGTTTTGGCTACTGCTTTTAGAATTTGAAGTTGAAAGATGTGCAAAAATTTTTGACAGAACATTTAACACACTGACTTCTCTCATCCTCTCTTGACCTTGTTTTTGTCTTATACCTTTTCTGATATCTGTCAAATAAATTTTGAACTGTATACTGACAGTTCCAATTTGGTTTCTCTCAGACAGTTTCTTGTTCTAAAGCAGTAGCATTCTCAATCAATATGTAAATTACTAGAAAATTCTACTATACATTGGTCATAGCCTAACATACCTCAAATTATCTTACAAAGTCTGAATACATATTTTTGAAGGAACAGCAAAGAGAATTGAAGTTTTAAAAACTAAAACATTTTAAGGAATCTGATGGGGAAAGGGAGCAAGAAATTTTTTTTAAAGACCCCAAATAATTTGCCACAACAGTCTTTTCCTTTAGCCATTTTTTGTTTTAAATGCGATAAATCGGTCCCTTCGATTCCACGTAACCTTGATCTTAAGTATCCAAGGGGAAAGAGGACCAGAGGGGACACTGAAAAGTAGGAGAGTAGGCATAAGGAACATCAGCCCACAGATTTTGCTGTCCAGAGCCCAGTGGTGTTGTGCTGCTCTTTTCACTGCAATGGAAAAATAATTAAGTGCTCTAGATCATGTCTGTCCTGAATGACATTATAAACCCCTCCCTTCAAGAGATTGACAACACTCCATAGCTTATGCAACTTTTCTTAAACTATATAAGGACCAGGACTGGAGCAAGGGGATAGATAGATGATTGATAGATACATGGATAGATAGATGATAAATAGATAATCAGCTAAACTGTGAAAAAGTATAGGCTGAGAACCTATTAAATAAGTGTACATATGTGCATCTGATGCCCCCTTGAAAGTAAGGACCTTCCTTGTAAAGGATGGTGAGAAAAGCACTCATCTTTCTTAAACTTGGTTCCACTCCAACATTTTTAGTGTACTATATTTTTTCCATGTGTTTTCTTTGAACAGTTTTTGCCATTTGAAATTTCTACACATTAAAATGTTACTTCAAAGGAATAAGATTAAAAGTGAGAAAGCTGGGTGGCTAGGTTGGTTGGAACATCATCTGTACACTAGAAGGTTAAGGGTTCGATTCCCACTAAGGGCACGTACCTAAGTTGCAGGTTGTATCCTCTCTCAGGATGCAAAAGGGAGGCAACTCATTCATGTTTCTCCCTCACATCTCCCTCTCTCTCTCTCTCTCTCTCTCCCTCTCTCTCTCTCTGTCTCCATCTAAGCATGTCATTGAGTGAGGATATGTTTTTAAAGTGAGCCATTCTGACAGGTGTGAGATGATATCTCAATGTGTTTTTAACTTGCATTTCTCTGATAATTGGTGATGTTGAACATCTTTCTTATGCCTGTTGGCCATGTGTACGTCCTCTAGACAGAAATGTCTTCAGGTCCTTTGCCTACTTTTTAACTGAGTTGTTTGTTTTTTTGGATTTGAATGCTGGAAGTTCTTTATAAATTTTGGATATTAATATTAACCCCTTATCAGATGTATCAGCAAATATGTTCTCCCATTCTGTAGGTTGTCTTTTTATTTTGTTGATGTTTTTGTTTGCTGTGCAAAAACATTTTACTTTAATGTAGTCCCATTTGTTTATTATTTTTCTATTGTTTCCCTTGCCTGGGGAGATGTATCAATTAAAATATTGCTATGAGCAACGTCTAAGATTTTACTGCCTATGTTTTCTTCTAGGATTTTTATGGTTTTGGCTCTAACATTTAAGTCTCTAGTCCATTTATAATGTATTCTTACATGTGATATAAGAAGGTTGTCTAGTTTCATTTTCCTGCATGTATCTATCCAATTTTCCCAACACCATTTATTGAATAAACCACTTTAGCCTATTGAATGTGCTTGCTTCCTCTGTTAGATATTAATTGACTATAAAGATGTGAGTTTATTTCTGGGTTCTCTATTTTATTCCATTGATCTATGTGTCTATTTTTACGCCAGCAACATGCTGTTTTGATTACTATGACTTTATAGTATAGTTTGATACTAGGTAGGGTGGTTCCTCTATAAATCAACACACAACAAGTACTGGCAAGGATGTAGAGTAAGGGAAACAGTTTTGCTGGTGAGAACTCTTGGTGGGAACACAGATTGGTGCAGCCACTGTGGAAAGAAGTATAAAGATACCTTGAAAAAATAAAAATGGATCTGCCTTTTGACCCAGCAATCCCACTTCTGGAAATATATTTGAAGAAACCCAAAACACTAATTCAAAATGAACACCCCTGTGTTCATTGCAGCATTATTTACAATCTCCAAGATATGGAAGCAACCCAAGTGTCTATCAGTAGATGAGTGGATAAAATAACTATGGAGCATTTACACAATAGAATACTACTTCCCATAAAGAAGAAGAAATTTTTACCCTTTCCAACAGTATGAATGGACCCGGAGAATATTATGCTAAGTGAAATAAGCCAGGTGAAGAAAGGCAAATACCATATTTTACTCATATGTGGACTCTAATGAACAAACTGAACTAACAAGCAAAATAGAGACAGAGTCATACATAGAAAGCCGGATGAGCACTAAGTAGGGGGAGGTCAAAGAAGTGAGAGAAAAAAGAACTCAATGGACATGGACAACACTGTGGCAATTGAAGGGGGCAGGAGATATAAGGGGACTAAATGATAATGAAAAAATACAATAAAAAATAAAGCGACCAAGCTGTGTGAAAGAAAAGCTTGCTGCCAATTGCTACAAACTTCTGTTTTAGGACAGTATCTATAAATGGACACATTTCCAGGGGTCTGGCAGGTTTGGGAGAGTTCATCATTTTAGGAGGATTTTGGTTGCTTCTAAAGTCATTCCTTCAGTTGAGAAATGAATTGCTGATAGCCAGATTGCCATGAGATCCCTGACTTTATCTAACCCTAACCAATGGAGACTTTCAGTGAGTCCTGAGGTGGGTCACATGGAGAGTGAGTGTGCCACCCTCTCTCTGCCTGCTGAGCAGGAAGACATTGAGTCAGCTCATGAATTATTTCTATGAGAACAGTTATTTCCAGTAACATGTGTACATATGGAACATCAAGTGAATACAAATGTATGCCTGAATATGTATAATACAATGTAAATAGTAGGTGGCCAGTTAATAATCTAGACTGGGGCTCCCTGTTTTACAAATAAAGTAACATTGCACAAATGGCCACTTACAAAAGTACGGCGGGATAACCATTACTCTATGTTGCCTTACTTTGGATGTGAAGATAAAGCAGATTTTGCTGGGAGAATGGTGATAGGTCTATTACTACATAGGGTTCTGTTCATATGGCCATGGAGAAAGATCATCCTACCTTCCCTTAAGATCCTGTGTCTGAACTGGAGTATAGGTTTCAGCAAGTGAAAATGTTGCCTAAGTTCCAGCCAAGATGGAGGTGCAGGTAGAAACCATTCGCTTCCTTGCACAACCAAAAGGAGGATAACGACCAATCTGAAATCAATAAACAACCAGAAGCACCAGAAAATCAAACTCCACGGAACTCAACAACCAAGGAATTAAAGAAAAAAACAACCAGAACAACCAGACCAGTAAGAACTCTTGGCAAGGCCATGCAGGTGGGGCCAGATCAGAGAAACCACAGCCAGCCATTGGAACATGCAAGCAGGGCTGCCAGAGAAAAACCACAGGAAGGCAGAAAACTATGTGGGTGGGGCAGTGGACTGCACAGGTGGGGCTGGATGAAGGCGAACCTGAGACTCAGAGTTAACTGTGGACTACGGCAGTTGCCACAGTGGGAGAAACTCCCAGTCTCACACTAGAGTTTGTTGGAGAGTGGGCTAGAGCCCATGCAGTTGAGCCAAATTATTCCCTCTCTGGCCCTTCCCCCACATGCAGCACTGCAGCGCAGCAAGGAGGGTTGACCTGCCGGGCGAATCCCTAAGGCTCTGCCCTCTTACAACTTAACAGTTGTGCCAAGACAAAGAAATATGGCCCAAACAAAGAACAGAGGAAAACTTCAGAAAGAGAGCTAAGTGATGAGGATGTAGCCAACCTATCTGATGAAGAATTTAAAGCCCTGGTAATCAAAATGCTCACAGAACTGATTGAGCTTGGTTGAAACATGAAAAAACAAATGAAAGATACCCCAAATGGAATAAAGCAAAATATTCAGGAACCAACAGTGACAGGAAGGAAACCTGGACTCAAAGCAATGATTTGGAACAAAAGGAAGAAATAAACATCCAACTGGAACAGAATGAAGAAACAAGAATTCAAAAAAAAATGAAGAGAGACTTAAGAACCTCTGGGACAACTTTAAACATTCCAATATCTGAATTATAGGGGTGCCAGAAAGAGAAGAACAGCAGCAAGAAATTGAAAACTTATTTGAACAAATAGTGAAGGCAAACTTCCCCAATCTGATAAAGGAAATAGACTTCCAGGAAGTCCTGAGAGTCCCAAAGAAGTTGGATCCAAAGAGAAACACACCAAGACACATCATCATTAAGTTACCCAAGATTAAAGATAAAGAAAGAATATTAAAAAAAAAAAAGAAGAAAGGACAGAGTGACCTACAAAGGAGTGCCCATAAGAGCCTCAGCTGATTTCTCAAAAGAAGTTTTGCATGCAAGAAGAGGCTGGAAAGAAGTATTTGAAGTCATGAAAGGCAAGGACCTACATCCAAGATTACTTCATCCAGCAAAGCTTTCATTTAAAATGGAAGGGCAGATAAAGTGCTTCAAGTTAAAGGAGTTCATCATCACCAAGCCATTATTATATGAAACGTTAAAGGGACTTATCTAAGAAAAAGATCAAAAATATAAACAGTAAAATGACAACAAACTCACAACTATCAACAAATGAACCTAAAAGAAGAGAAAAACAATGAAAACAAAAACTAAGCAAACAACTAGAACAGGAACAGAATCAGAAAAACTGGACATCGCGTGGAGAGATTTCAGTGGGGAGGAAGAAGGGATGAATGGGGGGAAGGTACAGGGAAGAAGCAGCATAATTAGTAGGGATAAAATAGATGGAGAGAGATAAAAATGGTATAGGAAACAGAGAACTCGAAGAACTTATATGTACAACCAGTAGACTTGAACTAAGGGGGGAGGGAATGCTGGAGGGTTAGGGGGCCAGGCAAAGGGGGAATAAAGGGGCAAATTTGGGGAAACCATAATAGCATAATCAATAAAAAACATTTTTTAAAAAATGTTGCCTAAGTCAAGGGCTCACCGGAAGATTTCAGACATGTTTGTGACTTTATACCACTTTCAGTTGTGTGTTTATTGAAATGTTCATTAAAACACTATGTCTATTACATTCAAAGAAGTTTCTTAAAGAAAAAAAATCTTCAAAAAACTTAAACAGCACCTAACTGATTCATGAATGACATGAATTTTAACCTTAAGCACAAATCATTCTACATATAAGTATCTAAATATAAATTAATAATAAGGTACATATATAATCATAGTCATACACACACAAATATATATATAAAATCTTAAAAGGAATATATGCTTTTTAAGAATATGTAAAATCTTTGGCTAACATATAGCTAACTTAAAATATCAACCAAAAGATAGGGATGATTTTCTTGTGAAATGTGTATAAAACTGAATATACACATATTTATGCAGTAAAACCTCTTAATTTCCATTTCACACACTTAGAGTTTATAATTACTCTCATGTTCTTGATACTAAAGATAAGATGAAATTATGATTAGATGAAATACTAATGTAAACAAAACAAATATTTATACATATAAAAGCTAACAGTTTCTAAGCATTATTTTAGTACCAGCTCTTGTACTCAAAGAATAAATGTCTAATTATAAACAACATGTTAAGCACTGCCAATATTCTGTGAGTGTTCTTAGCACTGAAATCAATATTCTAGACTTCCAGCCAAGAGGGAGACATAGATAGATACACTTTGCCTCCTTGCACAGCCAAAATAAGGACAACAACAAATAAAAATAAATAAATAACCAGAACTGCCAAAAAAAATGAACTGTATGGAATTTCGACAACCAAGGAGTTAAAGAAGAAACATTCATCCAGACCAGTAGGCTTGCCACAACGCAGCAACATGGGTTGCCACGCCCTGATGAAAACCAAGGCTCTGCTCCTTACTACATAACAGGTGCACCCAGACAAAAAATCTGGCTCAAATGAAAGAACAGATCATACCTCCAGAAAAAATACAAAGCAATGAAAAGATAGCCAACCTATCAGACGCAGAGTTCAAAACACTGGTGATCAGAATGCTCATAGAAATGGTTGAGTATGCTCTTAAAATACAGGAAAAAGTGAAGGCTATGAAAAGTGAAATAAAGGAAAATGTACAGAAAACCAACAGTGAAGGGAAGGAAATTGGGACTCAATCAGCGATTTGAACCAGAAGAAGAAATAAACATTCAACTAGAACAAAATAAAAAACAAGAATTCGAAAAATGAGGAGAGGTTTAGTGCTCCAGAAAAACTTTTAACATTCCCACATCCTAATCATAGGGGTGGCAGAAGAAGAAGAGAAAGAGCAAGAAACTGAAAACTTATTTGAACAAATAATGAAGGAGGACTTCCCCAATCTAGAGAAGGAAATAGACTTCCAGGAAGTCCAGGAAGCTCAGAGAGTCCCAAAGAAGTGGGACCCAAGGAGGAACAAACCAAGGCACGTCATCATTAAGTTACCCAAGATTAAAGATAAGGAGAGAATCTTAAAAGCAACAAGAGAAAAGGAGACAGTTACCTACAAAGGAGTTACTATAAAACTATCAGCTGATTTCTGAAAAGAAAACTTGCAGGCAAGAAGGGCCTGGAAAGAAGTATTCAAAGTCATGAAATGCAAGGACCTACATCCAAGATTACTCTATCCAGCAAAGGTATCATTTAGAATGGAAGGGCAGATAAAGTGCCTCCCTGATAAGGTCAAGTTAAAGGAGTTCATCATCACCAAGCCCTTATTATATGAAATGTTAAAGGGACTTATCTAAGAAAAAGAAGATTAAAAATACAAACAGTAAAATGACAACAAACTCACAACTATCAACAAATGAACCTTAAAAAAACAAAAACTAGAAGAGGAACAGATTCACAGAAATAGAGATCAGTGAGGAGGTGGTGGAGAATGGGGGGAAGGTACAGAGAATAAGAAGCATAAATTGTAGGTACAAAATAGACAGGGGGAGGTTAAAAATTATATGGGAAATGGAGAAGCCAAAGAACTTATATGTATGACCCATGGACATGAACTAAGGAGGGGAATGCTGGTAGGAAGGGTGGTACAGTTTGCAGGGGAACTAAGGGGAGAAAAAAATGGGACGACTGTAATAGTATAATCAGTGAAATATATTTTGGAAAACCAATATTGTAAAGTGATTACAGCAAGCATAATTATTATTGATAAGTAAAAGATAATAGCATAGATGATGTTAAAAAAAAAAACTGATTCCAAAACTAGACTGCCTGAATTCAAATCCTGGTTCAAGGCTTTGTATGATTTTGAGCCAGCTATTTGAAATGTTTGTGCTTCAGTTTTATCTTCTGTGTAAAAGAAAATAATGTTAGGCCCTGGCTGGTATGGCTCAATGGATTGAGTGCAGGCTTGTGAACCAAAGGGTTGCCAATTTGATTCCCAGTCAGGACTCATACCTGGGTTGCAGGCAAGTCCTCAGTAGGGGGCGCTCTAGAGGCAACCACCCATTGATGTTTCTCTCCCTTTCTTTCTCCTTCCCTTCTCATCTCTCTGAAAATAACTAAAATCTTCTAAAACGAAAAATAAAATAATGTTGGCATTGGTGAAGAAGCAAAGAGTAACAACCCTTGTTCCAAATCTGCAATGGACTGAATACTTATGTCCCTCCAATATTAGTAAATTGAAACTCTAATTCCAGTAGTAGGCCATGGAGCCTTTGGGAGGTGATTAGGTAATGAGCATGGAGCCTTCATGAGTAGGATTAGTAACCTTATAAAAAGAGGTCAGAGGACTGACTACGTAGCTCTCTCTGCCATGTGAGGATGGGACAAGAAGACAACTTTCTACATACAACACAGAAGAAGGTGCTCACCAGGACTGGACAATGCTGGTACTCTAAACTAAGACTTCCAGCCTCCAGAACTGTGAAATCCTTCCAAGTTTTGAACCGAATAAAAGAGAGAATAACTGGCCGATGGAGACAAAAATATTCCCTTTTTTGTGAGAAATATTGAAGAACATGGCTCTGGGTTTCTTAGCCAAAAGGACATCCTCATCTGCACCCCGCAGAAGTCAGCATACTTATCTTCCTACTTCCAGGCAGTATGAGGAAGTCAAGCCCAGACTGCAAAATTTGCAGCACATGGCAGTAGAACGTATGTTCATGCAGACAAATGGCTCTTAAGGTAAAGAGAGGAAAACTAGAAAAGCCAGGAAGACGTGTTTTCATGTTTCTATTAGTTTTGTTTGAGAATTAGATGATGCATGCATAGTGCACCCCGTTCATGGTGAGCATTCAATAAATACTAAGTTGGGGACCCAAGATGGCAGAGGAGTTAGTGGAAGTGACACTAACATCCTTCCAGGACCAAACTGGAGCTACAAATAAATTAAAGAAAAATCATCCTGAATAATGAACTGAACACTAGCTGGAGAGAAGTCTTATAACCAAGGACATACAGAAGGAACCATTTCACCACAATGAGATTGGTAGGGAGTACAAAAGCACGAGAGGGCTGGCTGGGCTCCCACAGGTGGCAGCTGAAGTTCTAAAGGAATACTTCAGTAGCTGCATTGGGGAGGGTTCATCCTGGGAAGTGTTGAGTCTAAACCCTACGCTGGACTCCCCACCCTAAAGCACCAGAACCAGGAAAGGAACCCAAATAACATCTGGCTGTGTAATGCAGCAGGGTTCCTGCCTGCCATGGAGAGATGGCTAGAGACACAGAGAGCCCTTTAAAGGGCCAATGCACAAAATTTTGTTTGCAGCCACTTACTCTGGGCTCCAACAGAGGGAGGGCAGAGTGGACTAGACACACATAAGGAAAGTCTGGTTGGTGACTGAGGGGAGAGAGCTGAAGGATCAACCACCAGGATCCCTGTGCTGAGTCATTCCCCATACTGCAGAGGCAATCTTTCTCAGGCAGAGTGCTCCCCTCCATGTGGTATCAACCTGAGGGGAAACAATAGCCTCACCCAAGAAATCCATCTCACCTCATCCTGTGGAGCTTAAGCCAAGCTGCTGAGTATAGCTAGAGGCTACACTGTGATTAAGCCAAACAGCAGAGGTGGATCTCTGGGAGCTCTGAGACTTTAGTTGACACTTCCTCAGTCTGGAGCTGGTAAAAGCCAGCTTTGGTACCCATCCTACTTCTTTCTGCACACTCACAGGCCCAGCAGAGGGAGCCACAAGCTGTAGATCGATGATGGCTCCAAACACATTGCTCAGGGCCAGTCACAGAGTGTCTGATATAGACCTGCACCAGAGTTTTTGTAGATCTACCTGATAAATACAAAGAAGCAGGCAAAAACGGAAGACAAAAAAAAGCCCCAAATGAAAGAACAGGATAATTCTTCAAAAGAAGAACTAAATACAACGGAGGCAAGCAATTTATCAGATAAAGAGTTCAGAGCAATGATTATAGGGATACTCAATAGCATGAAAAAAAAGACATACAAACCATAAAAAAAAGGACCAGTGTGAAATTAAAATGGAATATCTGAAATAAATAATACACTGGAAGGAATAAACTGTAAGGAAGATGAAACAAAGCATCAAGTCAGCAATTTGGAAGACAAGGTAGGAAAACACCCTAGCAGAGCAGAAAAAAAGAATTTTAAAACTGAAGAGAGCTTAAAAACCTTTGGGATAACATGAAACATAACAATATTCATATCATGGAATACCAGAAGGAGAAGAGAGTGAGCAAGGGATCATAAACCTATTTGAAGAAATAATGACCAAAAACTTCCCTAATCTGGGGGAGGAAGATATGCAAATCTAGGATGTGTAGGGAGTCCCAAAAAGATGGACCCAAAGAAGCCTACACCAATACACATAATTAAAGTGGTCAAGCCTAAAGACAAGGAGACAATCCTAAAACCCACAAGAGAGAAGCAGTTAGGGAGCTCCAATTAGACTGTCATCTGATTTTTCAACACAAACATTTCAAGCCAGAAGTGACTGGCAAAAATATTCAAGATGATGAAAGCAAGGATCTACAACCAAGGCTACTCTACCCAGTAAGGCCGTCATTTAAAATTGAAGGAGAAATAAAAAACTTCCCAGACAAGAAAAAAAACAAAAGAGTTGGTGAACACCAAACCACTCCTGCAACAAATGTTAAGTGGCTTGCTAAGAAGAAGGAGAAGAAAAAGAAAAAGAGAAAAAACAGGAAAATAGTTAAAAATAAAATGGCAATAAATACATATCTATCAATAATCTCAAATGTCAATAAATTTAAGAAGACTGAAATCATATCAAGCAACTTCTCTGACCACAATGCTATGAAACTAGAAATCAATCACAAGAAAAAAACTGAAAAATACATAAAGACATGGAAGCTAAATAACATGTTTTTAAACAATAAATGGATCAGCAATGAGATTAAGGAAGAACTCAAAACATACATGGAAACAAATGAAAATGAGAACACAAAACCCTCAAATCTCCGGGACACAGGAAAAACAGTGCTAACCAGGAAATTCATAGCATTACATAGCCTATCTCAAGAAACAAGAAGAAGCTCAAATAAACAATCTAACT
>PVKM010019980.1:0-23737 GCA_004027735.1 Carollia perspicillata | reverse complement strand
AGAAGGGGATCCTGGATCCTCACGCAGATGCATTTCTCTACCGCCAGTGCCGCTGTGCGGGTAGAATAACACGGGCTTTCCAGAATAGCAGCATACAATCTGCCAGAAAAAGGCAGACCTGAGACTCATGTGAAACGTGGGTTTCCGTCGACTGGTGACATTTCTCTCACGCAGTCTTTACCGTTCAGCTTTGCCTTGGAATTTGGAGAAAAATATATACTGTAAGTTGCTTCTGAGTGACTGCACTCATAAACGCTCACTCGAAACGTCTGGGTCCTAACAGAAAATGATGTCGCTCGTCTCGGGTTGCCGTCATTGTTGTGACAAGTTCTCGGCTTTGTTAGCAGGAGCCGCCGCGTGAACGTCAGCACTCACTTCTGCATCGGCGTGCCGCTCAGGCTTAAATCCGATGCGCATTTGGCCAAAATGATGACATTTTCCTGCTCCCTGATTTTGCACTGGAGATATTTCAGTGTTTGTTATTTTTAATGAACACAAAATAATCACCTTGGGGAAAATGATAACAAGGCAAGAAAGAAGACGTTTAAAAATAATTATACATTACTGTGCCCTACTTTTAGAACTGTGGTATTTAAATGGATCTCTTTTGACATCGCCATAAATAGCCAGAATATTCTAATAAGTCAGCAATCAGCACTCTGTATTTCTGAGGAATCTAGCTGTGTATCTATCTAGGGCAAGCTTTGGCGAAAGTTGGCCCAAATGCATGTACACAATCAAAAGCTTCTAGATGACTATAGAAGTTCAACGGGTACAGCGAACACCTCTGCTGAAGATGCGTCAGGAATGCGTAAATCTTCTAACCTACTTGTTAGCACCTTAGAAATAGTTCCCTGTGTCTCCCATGGAGCAAGTGATGGGGGGCAGGTACAGCAAGTTAGAAATCTCTGCTTTACAAATAGGATACTGAAACCCAATCCACTGGTTGGCTCAAATAGTATTACACGTTAGAAGAAAATGCAGATGAAGCTTTCAGTTCTCATGGTTATTGACTGTGGGCTCATGGAACCACATGAGTGCTGCCAGGCGGAAGCTGGTTTTGAACAAGAATGGAACCTAAAGCGAGAGTCTGGTTTCAAGCAGGGTGGAATGATCATACAGGGGGTCCGGCACAGATAACGCCCCTCTTTATCACAAACTCTTTTAAAAATGTATTTATTTATTTATCTTTAGAGGGGAAGGGAAGGAGGGAAGGAGAGAAGGAGAGAAATATCAATGTATGGTTGCCTCTCATGGGTCCCCTGCTGGGAACTGGCCCGCAACCCAGGCATGTGCCCTGACTGGGAATCGAACCGCGATCCTTTGGTTCACAGGCCTGCGCTCAATCCGCTGAGCTACACCAGCCAGGGCTACAAACTCTTTTATTACACTATCATAAGCATGTCGTTCTGTAACATAACCATATCACACTCACACACACCCTAGGACATATTAGACGAGATGTTCAAATTAAAACTATAAATGATCACACCCATATTATGACCCTGCCAACCACACTCAAGCAGGCGTTACTTCTGCCAGACCCTGTATATTAAGAATGCCCTAGAGAATTTTTTCCCCACTGACAGCATGACCTTTAAGTCTGTTGCTTCTTGTGTACAATAATTTGCAATTCTGGGATAGAAGCAACTCCTCGTGATGGAATGGACCCGTCAGGGTGGCCCTCTATACTCTCCCTTTCTTCATCAGAGAGGGAGAAAAGGAGGGAGGGAGGGAAGGAGGGGGAGGAGAAGAAGAGGGGGAGGGGGAGGAGGGAGGAGAGAGAAGCCTGGACGCCCAGCGCCTAGGTACCGATTTCTCCCTGCACAGACGGAAACGGCCACGTTTGCCGGGTGGGGCCAGGTTGACTACGACGGTATTGAGCCTTCAATCACCCTTGACCCCAGGGTAAGAAACGGCCTCAAACAGAAAAGGACTCTGTTTAAAAATTGGACATGCCGTAGCTCTCCCCACGAAAGCAGTATTTTAAATATTGAAAAATTAACCTCGATGCCTCCTTTATGACACTTGACGCGTCCCGAGGCCATCGCGGCCATCAGCAAACATGCTGAGTGTTGGAATTCGAGGAGCTCTGGTCTTCGCAATTGGTTGCCAGGCCTGCGGCCGTGTAAGATGACGCTTTTGAAGGGTTGCCAGAAGGTTCCTTTCATCTCACGTTGGCCCGATTGTCTTTTTGTCATTTTCAGTAGACTCTCTCAGACCCCCAGATCAGATGATCGTGGCTCATTTTGAAATGAGGACGGGTTCATTACAGACACGCGGGATTCGAAAATACTCACTGCTTCGATTTTCCCCTAATATAAAGGCCCGAGAAGAAGACTCCCTTAGGTTTTCTGAGTTCCGGCTGAAAGACAAAACCAAAGATTGGATGCTATATATTATAACATAAGACTGTAGAAGGGAAAACTTGAAATGAGCTCGGACTGAGTCAACATCCTCATCGCAGTGCATTTATTCTACCTTCTTCCCCTTGCGACCTCTGTCGCCGTAGCAACCGGCCTCTTTCCGGCCAATGACAGGCGGCCAGTGAATGGGGACTGAGGGAGGAAATGGGTTTTGGAAGGTGCGTGGACTGGATGTGAGGGAACCTCTTTGGGTGGGAGTGGTGGTTTCCCACCCAAAGACGTTGTCTTGAAAGTCCATAAATAACATCCCTCGGGGTGTTTTACAAACCCGTCCAAGCTTGCCATCACAACACTTAGGCACGCACTGCCATGGGGTGCCAGCTAACTTAGCCTGAGTAGTAGGCTGACCCTTTAGGTGAAGTGAGCATATAATTTATAATGTTGTATTTATGTACCGTATTTGTGGATTTGTAGAGAGAGAGAGAGAAACGTGGGTTCGTTATTCCACTTATTGATGCACTCATTCGTTGAATCTTGTATGTGCTCCGACCAGGGATCGAACCCGCAACCCTGGTGTATGGGAACAACACTCTAGCCAATTGAACTACCTGGCCAGGGCCGTGACCATATAATTTATTATCCAGAGATAGATAGAAGAGTCCTCAGTAAACTCTTTCCCTTCGAAGAGCAGTGACAACATCGGCGAGATGATCAACAGCAACCACCTCAGAACTCTGGCCGTGTAACCAAAGGCAAACAGCACATTAAAAGTGTCTATTGGAGAAAAGCCGCTGAACCTCAGCACAGTGAAGTCTATGACATTTTAACTTAGGGGTACCCCCCCTCCCCGCCAGCTCCCTGCCCCGTGACCACGAGGCCCAGCAGACTCTTGAACAAAGAAACCAGAGCCCCCACAAGGGTGCGTGACCCAGCATAGCCTGAAGCTACCAAAACGCCCCAACAAAAGGAGATTGATTTGCACACTAGATGGGACCTGAGCACAGGGTGCAATGTAGCTACGCAGAGAGAATGAGCAAGGACTGCATTTACTGGGATGGACTGATTTCCAAGACACGTGACTGAGAAAGTTAAAGAAGCAATATGCAAAAAGTTGTGCATAGCACGCGATTTAAAAAGGGGGGTAACCCTGGCCAGTGTGGCTCAGCTGTTTGGGGGTGACACGTTGTACCATACAGCAAAAGGTTGTGAGTTCGATCCCCACTCAGGGCACGTGATAAGGTTGCAAGTGTGAGCCCTGGCCGGGGCGCCTGCGGGAGGCAACCAATCGACCTGTCTGTCTCTCCCTTCCTTTCTGTCTAAAATCAGTAAAAACATATCCTCGGGTAAGGGTTAAAAAAATACATCGGGGACAGCCTCAGGGGAATCAGCTTGAAGAGATTCTGGCTGCCTCAATCTTGCATAATTTGAGAATAACAATGACAGTGATAGATTAAAATACATGGAATAAAACAAGAAACTGTGAGTCCATACAGAAGTAATAACAGAGGGAGAGATAAAGTGTTTCTTTAAAGTACATGCCGACTCAGACATGTAGGGGAAGCAGCATTAGAAAATCACCACGTTGCAACCAGCGGCGATAATCACCTATGCAAGCTAAGAGGAAGTTATTTAAACATTCTCAGAGAAGTTTTTATTTTATTTGACCCTCACCTGAGGACATTTTTTCATTGCTTTTTGCAGGCGTGTCAAATGCATTTTCACCAGGGGCCGCATCAGTCTCGAGGTTGCCTTCCAAGGGCCAAATGTCACTGTAGGACTGTATAACTGTAACTACTCCTTAACAGTTAAATGAGAGCTCGGTGCTGCCGCCGGGTAGAAACCAGGTGCCAGGCTGGATAAAACAAGGTGGAGGGCCGGATTCGGCCTGCAGGCCTGGTGTTTGCTATCGGTGTTTTAGAGAGGGAAGGGGGGAGAGGGAGAAACATTGATGTGAGGGAGGAACACGGCCCTGTTTCCCCAGCCTGTGCCCAGACCAGGACTCCTAGGTGTCTGGGCCAGGAACTGGGGACTGAACCCACAACCTAGGCACGTGCCCTGACTGGGAATGGAACCGTAACCTTTCGGTTACGAGAAGACATGCCAACCAACTGAGCCATATCTGCCAGGGCAGTAAGCAGTTAAAAAAAACAACAGTAACTTCACAGTGGAGAAGCCTGGCAGTTAGCAATGTAACCAAATGACCAACGTGACCCACAGTGGGGCAGATTGTCAGTGTGTCCCTCTGACCATGTGCTGAGAAGAGCAATATTACTTATGCTGGACGTATGCGTAAGGAATGCATTACTCATGTCCACATTACACACCCAGAAGCTGCTGACGAGAAAGCAGCAGGAAGGCCTCAACTGAGGTGTGTTCTGCAAAATCACTTGTGTCTACTGAAGCTGGCATTGCTATAAAAGACCACGAAATGCCAAGCAACTGTCGTAGGTTCAAAATATACTAAAGACACACGAGGAATGAATTTTGTGACTCCGAATGAGACCTTGGGCCATATGGGGGCAGATGCTATTGAAGACATTAATGAAACAATTAACAACATTAGACTAGGGACTGCAAATCATGTTGTATTATATGGAAATACGTTTCTTTTTATGCTTGTGACTATTTCAGAGTAATAGGTTAAAAAGTTTGGGAGGAAATTTATAAGCTGGCTTACCCAGAAATGCAATGACCTAGAAGAGCTGAAAGAATAAATTTAGAGTACTAGAAATAATACCCGTGAACAATAATTTTGAAACTAGGATAATTTTTTAAAATATGGCTTTGGTGCAAATATAGAGTGATGGACCGAGAGAACAGAGCCCAGAAAAAGATGCATTCATACATCACCACCTGAGTTATGCAAATTCAATGGTGAAAAGATGGTGTATTTTAATAAATCATGCCAGGCCCATTAGTTATCTGTAGGCAGATAAATAAACATGGACTTATAAATAAAATGATATGCTAAATTTAATTAGAAATGAAACCTGGTCTTAAAAGGAGCTTTCTTCTTAAGCTTTTAGATGAAAACATAGATTCTCATTATGATCTACAGATGAGCAATGATTTGTTGAACAAAATACAAAGCGTAGTGTTTATAAAACACAGTTTGGGGAACTGCCGGCAAACCACTGACTGAGGGGAGATAGTCCTCACCCACACATTGAAGGATCGCATCAGAAATACAGCCTGCCCTGGCTGGTGTGGCTCAGTGGATTGAGCACTGGCCTGCAAACCAAAGGGTGACTGGTTCAATTCCCAGTCAGGACACATGCCTGGGTTTCAAGCCAGGTCCCCAGTAGGTGGCGGGCAAGAGGCAACCACACATGGATGTTTCTCCCCTCGTCTTTCTCCCTCCCTCTGTCTAAAAATAAATAAATAAAGTATTTTTAAAAATCATGTTTAGAAAAACACATCCTGACCTTCTACAAACAAACAAACAAAACGAGCTAATTTTAACATGAGCAAAAGAACTGAAAGACACTCCGTAAAGGAAGATGCTCCGATGGCTGGAAAGGATTTGAAAGGAGCTCAGTGCACACAACCTGAACGGGTGTCTGTAATTAAAAAAGCCACCAGTCTGCATTTCATCGACACTTGTGCGGCGCGCACCCAGCCAACGGGCGGTGAATTGATGCAGCGACGCGGAAAATCTCTTTCGTAATATTTACAGTCACTAAACCTATGCCTCCCCTGTGATCTAGAACTTCCATTTCCAGCCAGATAACCAAGAGAATCGAGCGCAGATGCTCGGAGAGACTTGTAGAAACATATTTATGTCAGCGAAATGGTATGTGGTGTATTGAGTAACACAATGAAATGCCACGTGCCGCAATAAAAAATGAAGAATTGCTACATAAAGCAATAACATATTGGGTGAAATAAACCAGATGTTAAGTAGAAACGACTACGTGATTCCGTGCGAGACTTCAGAGCAGGCAAAACCAGACTATTGTGGTTAGCTGGGGGTTGGGGGGGGCGCTGCGTGGGAAGTTGGCCCGCGGACTGGGAGGGGACACCTGGATACTGTCCTCATGTTAATCTGCATGGTGTGCGATGCTCTCCTTGTGCGCAACGCGTATGCATGGGTTAAAATGTCACTGAACCATATTTCTAAGAGGAGTGAATTTTGTTGTGTGTATTTTCTTTAAGTTAAAGAGAGAACTTTTTTTAACCATAAAACATCATTACTTTAGAAGTACAGGTCTGAGAGTGGGAGGGATAGGATTCCAACAAAACCCAGAAGCGAGAGAGAGTAGAATCAACTTAGGTGCTGCAGTGGTCCGCGGAGCTCGCTCCCCTTCGCGCCTGTAGGAGGTGAAGCGAGGCCGCGAGAGGAAACCTGGGGTATTTCTCCTGGAGGCCGCTAGAGGGTCCCCTGGTTGCGGCAGCGGGTTGGCGCCCCGCTGGGGTTTCTCCCCACTTCCCGCCGCGACGCAGCGCAGCCCCTACCCGCACCCGGGGCTTCTCAGACCTGCACCCAGAACCGCTGCGCGCATTGCTGCAGGGGGCTGGGTGCCCGCAGGGTGCACGGGGTGCGGACCACGGGATCAATCCCCAACGCTGCCGCTTACGGTACTTTTTATTTCCCTTCGTTTCCTGCAAACTTGCGGGATGAACGGTTTGCAAATCCCGTGCGCCCATGTGGAACTGTCAGCTTCTCTGGTGCTGAAGATGGAAAGAACCGGGGGCAATGAAAAGAAAAAGAGAGTGTGCACTACGCATGCTCCTGGAGCACGGCTCCCCTCCTCCCTCCCTCCCTCTCTCCCACCCTTCCTCCCGCCCCACCCCTTTCACACTGGTCAAGCTGGGGAAGGGAAGAAAATCAAAGCCCAAAAGCTTGCTGTTAGAAGACTCTAGATTCCTGACCTTGCATGTTGCTTTCAGACTTAGGCCCAGAAACCTTGCATTGGATTTTTCCTTCAACGAAACTCTTTTAGCTTAGAATGAAAAGAGGAAGGAAGGAAGGAAGGAAGGAAGGAAGGAAGGAAGGAAGGAAGGAAGGAAGGAAGGAAGGAAGGAAGGAAGGAGAGAGAGAGAGGGAGAAATGTTGCTCCAGATCACAGCGCAGGAAGAGGAGTTTTTCAAGCTAAAATGTTCAGGCCTACCAAGCTGACCCACTAAGTCCCATCAATGGAGCGAAGCATTCCAAATTCCACGCGACCTCAGGCTGTGTTCATTCACAATTAACCACACACTGAACGTGTCCGAGGAAAGAAAAGAATGAACAACAGAGAGATGGATAAAGGACGCCACTTTTCTTTTTCACTAGCTGAACTCTGAACGTCATAGCGCACGCCTCATTATACAGGTCATTTACAAAAACATTCAAGCGTCGATCTGCTTTTATTATCAGCAATATTTAAGCATTGCTACTCATGCTCAGATTACAAAGAACACAGCAAGGAGTCTAAAACTTGGCTCAAAGAAGCAAATGACAAGCACTTACCGAGCCCCGCCTCTCCGAGAGGAAAGACTGCTAGTCATTTAGACTGAGGTGCCAGAACCAGCTGCCTGGTGCTAACCCCCATGCTTGACCTTGTAGCCTGGCAATCTCAGCGGAATGACTTCGCACCCCGGTGCCTTTGCTCCATCTTGAAAATGGAAATAATGGTAGAAGAGTTCAAATGAGGTAATTCATGTGAAGCCCTCACATCAGTCCTGGGTCCCTATTACATGATTGATATCTGGTGGTTATTTTTACCCGTGTTCTTGTTACTGCATCAGACACTGAGACACGAAAGAACAGCTTCTTTTTATTTGTATTTTTCTCAGAGTACACTTAAAAACTATGGGGACCCCTGGCTGGTGTAGCTCAGTGGATTGAGCGCATGCCTGCGAACCAAATAACTGTGGTTCGATTTCCAGTCAGGGCACATGCCTGGGTTGCAGGCCAGTTCCCAGCAGGGGACACATGAGAGGCAACCATACATTGATATTTCTCTCCCTCTCTCCTTTCCTTCCCCTCTAAAGATAAATAAATAAAATCTTTAAAAAGTACTTTAAAATTTTTTAAAAATAACCATGGGGAGACCTGACATGTTTCTATAAGTAATTAATGAATGATAACCAATTACTTAACTGATTTTTATTTTTTATATATATTTTAAAGATTTCATTTATTAATTTTTAGACAGAGGGAAGGAGAAAGAGCGGGAAACATCAATGTGTGGTTCTCTCTCTAGTGCCCCCTACTGGGGACCTGGTCCACTACCCAGGGCCCTGACTGGGAATCGAACCAGCAACCTTTTGGTTTGCAGGCCAGTGCTCAATCCATTGAGCTACACCAGCCAGGGCTTAACTGATTTTTAAAGTGCTCAATTGTGTGGTGGAAAAAATAAGAGATTAGGGCAGAGTGTGATAGACTCATTCCACTGCATCTGGAATAAATGGTAAAGGCGTTGGAAGTGGCAGGATGCAGGAATGTTCTAGTCTCCCCGGAAGACAAACGCGCAGTAGGAGAGGGGTGGGGGACAGAGAAGGACGTCCTGGGAAGGAGTGAACTGAGTTGAAGGCCACACAGGGACCAGAAGATGGCAATGCCAAGGAGGTGACAGGTCCATTGTTAAAGAAAATGTCACTGTCAACAACTTCAGCCCACTCCACTGCAATGTCCACGTTCAAGTTGATAAATGCAGAATAAGGGACAACACCCAACTTACTCTTCTGGGTATTTTAGAAACAAAACTACTTAACCACATTAAAGAAAAAAGTTATCACACCCTTTCATAATTCTGTACATAATAGTTCTAAGTGTAAAACACTTAGTAAGAACTATTTTTTTTTTTTTGCAACATAGAAGCAAACTTCTTAGCGGGTTTATTCTAAGCTATGCCAATATTGTCGTAGTTATATGGTGCAACACAAGCATTCTGGGTTGTTATTACAAGCGAAAACGGAAATGAATTTTTCAGTCCCTGGAGTATTTCAATACATTCAATAAAGTGCCCTTCCTGGCTCCATCAAACAGAATGTCTGTTCCTTTTTGACTTCACATCTTATTTTCACCACCACTGTTTATTGGGGTGCATTAGGCACTTTTTTTTTTTAGTGAGAAAGGTACACATCGGGGGTGCTTTTCTCCAAATACTTCCCAGCAAGCCACTTTTCCAAGCAGAATCTTGGTAGTTCAGAGGAGGAGGTCCGGCGACCCAGTGCGACGTGGGCACGGAGAGGCTCTTCTCAGCAAACCGTGCCTCCCTTGGGCCGTGTCCTACCGAGAGGGAGGGGCACTGAGTGTGGGTGGGCGGGTGAGGGGCAGCGGGAGGTCGGAGGGCGCCTCCGGAGAGCCACTGCTTCCTGTCGAAACGACAGGAGCTACTGAGGGCTCCCGCTTAGCCGCCAGGTGCCGGTCCCTGGGACCCACCCTCAGGCTCCCTGCGGGAAGCCCCAGCGTCCCGGCCGGCGCGGAGCCCGCCCCCTTCCCGGTCTCAAACGCCGAGCCCACTCCAACGTCCCCGTCTTCGCTTAGCGCGTTGTCAGGCGTGTAATTGGGGAAACTCCTCCCCGCCGGGACCGCCTCGGAGGCGCCGCCGCGAACAGTCGCCTCGCTGCCCCCACCTCCGAGCGCGCGGCGGCGGCCACGGCGCGCAGAACCCACCGCGCGGGCACTGGCTGGCGGCGGGTGCAGGGGTGGGCTGCGCCGCGCCCGGCCGCGGGCTGCGGGGCCCAGGACTGCTCGCGCCCACCGGATCCCCCCACCCGGCGGCGCGGACCCGGAGGGGAGCGCGGGCGGAGGGGGGTGGCGCGCCGCGGCGGCCGGGTGTCCCTGGTGCGCCCCGCGGAGCCGCGCGCAGACCCGCCGGCCGTCGGGGGCGCGGCTGGCAGCCGGAGCCCGCACCTGTCCCGCCTCGGCGGCTTGGCGCGGGCGTCGCGCCGCAGTCCGCGGCCTCGGAGGCGGCGAGGGCGAGGACCGCGTTCCGGAGGAAGTGGAGCCCAGCCCGAGGCCTCGGACCTCGCGCCCCGAGCTGCACGGCAGCATGGCCCCGAAGCTTCTGCTCCTCCTCTGCCTCTTCTCCGGCTTGCACGCGCGGTAAGTGGCTCGCGGGCTCCGCATCCAGTCAGGCTCCGAGCCAGGCTGAAGGGCGGCGGGGGGCGCTGTCCTGGACCGGAGTCCCCGGCGCGCCCGCCGTCGGCTGAGCTGCGGCAGAGCCCGCGGGGCCGGGGCGGGAAGCGGGGGGAGTCGCTCGCGCCTCACCTGTCCCATCTCCCCCCCGACATGGCCATCTGCCCCTCCAGGCTGGGCGGCTGGCTGCAGCCTTCTCCGCAGCCGGGAACGTGGGAACTGACTCTGCTCCTGGAGCTTTTATCATCTGCTGTTTTAAGGGTCTTGAAACCCAAAATCCTAGGGGAGCAGCGGTGTCTTTCTCCTTACCGACTACCCCTACCTCCACCTCAAGGGCTCCGGGGTCTGCCGCACACACTGGCCGGCAGTCTGATTGTTGCTCTCACTCCGAATTTCCCAGGACCCAAGCGTGGTGATTTCTTAGCTGCCCAGGTTAGATCAGGCTGGAGGCAGGTGGAGGGTTGGGGCCAGGTGGACTGCCCAGAGCCCTGCTGTCAGGAAGGACTTCCGTCCCCAGGTCCTGCAGACACACGCGTGTACCCCTCTGGGGAGCCGCTGGCCGCACAGCTATGAAGGCAGCACATTGGCACTGACGATAAGGCTTCTGCCTGGGAAGCTGAGAAATCACCTCACTGTTGTAAACACCTTTGCCCTCCGTCCAGGACAGTGCACTAGCCACAGAGCCTAGAGACGCTCCAGGAAAGGATGAAGATGGCTGGTGAGGGTGGAGGGGCCCTGGGACCAGGAGGGTTCAACCCTGAGGCCGTGAATATGACTGGAGATTCTAGGTTTGGTGTCTTTAACTCTGTCTCCCCGGCTAGATCGCTGGTCCAAAGACTGCAGACTGCTCTGTGGTTCGGAAATCTTCCCCTAACCCCATCTCCCCCAAATCTCAGGGAGCCCCATCCTCAAAACACCCTTGTTTTGACACTTTTCTTTACCTGGATCTGGGAGCTAGAGAGTGTTTGCCGGCGGGCAGCCTGGCAGGTGTCAGCCGGCCCTGTCAGAGGTCTTGTGTTTCCACTCATATTGGTGAAGCCGGAAAGAAGCAGGAACGCATGTGAGCAGATGCTCCAAACGGGAAGGCACCCCCAGTTCTGACTGCCCACCTTCAACAGGGGTGCCTGCCCCTGAGGAAGAAAGCCCCGGCCCTCTGAGCATGCCTCTTCCCTGAACGCTGAGACTGTGGAAGGCAGACGGTGTGCCAGGGACAGAGGCTCCACTGGGGATTCAGGGGCAGCTCTGCCCGCCAGGCAGGACAGCCCGAGAAGTTTCTCCCAGTTTAAGGAGAGAGAGCAGGAGAGCACGTGCGGAGGTTGACTCTGCCCAAACGTGTTTCTACTCAGGAGACCGAGAGCCCAGCCAACAACCCCAGACATGATGGCGGGGTCCGAAGTCACCTCATCTACATCCGAAGTCCTGTCTCCGTGACCTGGCTCTTGCCACCGACTCGGTGAAGCGACCGGTAGCTCAGGGCTAGATAATGTTCAGATCCATGGAGACTTCATGAAGGAAAGCCGTCTGCTGCCAATAGAGACAGACTCACAGACAGGGAGCAAGCTGACAGCTCCGGGGGTGAAGGGGGTGTGTTGAAGAGTGGAGGGGTTGAGAAAAAAAGAGAGAGAGAAAGAACTCGTAGCCACAGACCACAGTGCGGTGGATGGACACAGGGGAGAGGCGGTGGCGGTGGAGGAGGGAATGGCAATGGGAAAAACACAGTTCAGAGGAGAACTGCCTGCCGTCACTTATGTGTTCAGTAGGAAAATGTGTTGAACTTGGAGCAGTCTGCTTCCTAGGCATTCTCTCTCTCTCTCTCTCTCTCTCTCTCTCTCTCTCACACACACACACACACACACACACACACACACACGAGATGTCCATCTCCTTCAAGGCAGGTGTCATGTTGCAGGACAGTCCCCGGCCTTCCAAAGACAGGTCGCATAGCCTTTGGCGAAAATTGTTTGCTCTCTGTCTCTCGTGTCCAAGTGTCTTTGTTCTCAGAATGAGTCTTACAGACGTGTGAAATAATCTCATGTCCGGTGGCATCCTTCGAAGCTGTCATTCATGCTCAGAGGGGTCTCACTGGCACCCAGGATGCGCCCCTGGGGTGGCCGAGCCCTGGGAAAGGTGGTGACGAACAGTTGTGCCCAGCGCAGAGGGCTCCCTGGAGGGAGGTGCACCCGACTCCGTCACCCATGGAGGAGTTTACTGTGCATTGAAACGCACTAAGCCACGCCGGGGCCTTGGCGATGCCGGGAGGGTGATTAGCTGCTTCGCAAGGCTTAGGAGGTCCTGGTAGTGTCTAAAAATACCCCAGACTCCCTCCTCGTCCTTCTGGTTGAAGAGAAGGCACAAGCCATGGAAACAGCCTCAGAGGCCGGGCACTGACTTGACAACGACCTGCATGTCGCCAGGTTGTTTTCCGGAAAAAGCTAATTGCAGCGATGGTGTCTGGGAGCCAACGGTCCTAATAACAGAAAGCTCATAAAGATTATAGATCACCCACTTAGAATTTGGAGAAACAGAGCGTTTTTGTTTTATTTCCACTCTAGCGGGTCCCCTGAGGGGACATTTGGTTTCCATCAAAGCGAGGGTTTTCCCGTGGGGCTGGTGCTTCCTGGCGTTAGCTCTGGGAGGCTTCTGTTTCCTTCTTGCAAGTTCTGCAGCAAACTGACGTGGGATTGGCATTGGAAGAGCAGAGTGTCTGCCAACGAGGGGCGAGGGGCACGTCTGTCCCCTGTCTGGTCCAGCTCAGCCCTGGAGCCACGGGTCCCCTTTGCCGAGAGAGAGAGAGAGGGAGAGAGAGAGAGAGAGAGAGAGAGAGAGAGAGAGAGAGAGAGAGAGAGAGAGATGGAAGGCGGCTTCTTTTCCCTTCTGCCTCCTGGCTCTCACCTGCCCTGGCCTCTGAGGGAGCAGCTTATGCAATTTCAGGGAAGCCCTCATCGCCACTAGAGGGAGAATTAGACTCATTTTAATACCTGTCACCGAAGTAGCTGGGAGTAATTTCTCCGAAGCCAAGGCTGCGCCTGCAGAACACTGACAAGATGGTCAGGGAGCTGAGTCGGTCTGTATGCCCAGAATCCCTGGGGCAGGGAGAGCTAGATTGGTCCCTGCCAGCGAGCTGCCGGTGGGTGTGGGGAGAGGAGGAAGGCAGGGGGTGAGGGAGGAAAGGAAGGGAAGAGAGAGCCTGCAGAGGGGGCGAGGAGAGCCTGGTGGCCCAGGTGGAGCCCGGCCTGAGAGCGGTTTGGCCGAGGTCAGCCGACCCTCTCCGTTTGCCTTCCGGCACCTTTGCTCTGGAATGAGTGGCCGGCCAGCCTCGTCCTGGAGAGCGGGTTTTGGTGTCTGGTTTTCTTTTTTTCAAAATGATGAAATTAACATGCCTGACACTATTCCCAATAAGAGAAATGATTTTACAGTGACATTTAAAACTCCATAGTGTTCTTTGTGAAAGTTCAGGTTTACAGATAATGAAATGTAGCTATCACTTCCTGAACACGTGGCCCAAGTTTTCTACATTTCTTATGGATGGTGAATGATCAATGTGAGTAAAAATCCGTGATGACTTATGGTGGTGATGGATGATTTATTTTATCCTTCTAGACCAAGGTATTCAGGAAGTAAAAGTACAGTTTTAGATCACAGTCGGAAAAACTTGAACTCTGACTTATGAGACATACAGCGTGTGCTCATGTGAAATGAAAGCTCACATGCGTGTGTATATCACCCGGGTCCAGGTGATACTCCTGCAACCTATGTTAACACTCATGAAAAGGCTCGTGTATATAACATATGACACATGTCAGATCACATATGGTTTCAAATATTACATGCGATGTATGCACACATATAATTCTGAAAACAAAGTCGAGGTCATGAACTTTAAAAAGTTTATTTTTTCTTTCATTTTATGTTCATTATAAATAACTCAGAAAAGTCCAAAAATTAACTTAAGAAACTTATATCCCAGCCTTGGCCAGGCAGCTCAGTGAGTTGGAGCATCGTCCCCATATGCCAAGGTTACGGGTTCGATCCCCAGTCAGGACGCCTAAAGAAGCAGCCAAATGGAAGCATCAGTTAGTGGGACAACACATCAAAGGTTCTCTCTCTCTGGTGGGTGGCAGTCCACCTGGAAATGCTGCTCTACAGCAGGAGACCCTCCCATCCCATTCCAAAGGGGCCGTGGTGTAGAGACGGCCTCACTCGCTCGGGAAACTACCTGTTGTGCCCTTGATGCCTAGGTGACGATGACAGGAACCAAGGGCAGCTCCAGAAAGTCGCTTCTGCAGGGACTTTATCGAGACACCGGATCTACCAGTGTCAGACAAAAGACCAAGAAGAATGAGGAGGAGGAGAGGAGGAAGAAGAAGAAGAAAGAGGAGGAGGAGAAAGAGAAGAGGAAGAACAACAACAACCAGGGAAATTACTTGTGGAGGCTGTGCAAAATTAAGTTTTCCGGGAATTAAAAGAATCGAAATTGCAATATATGAATATAGACTCCAGGTGAGAAATCTAGCTTTTTTTAAAACAGAATGCTCGCATTAACGTGACCAGCGCACCTACAGGGAAATGGGAAGCACACAAAACAAACGGACAAGTGGCGGGTGCTCATGGAATCCAAGGCGTGCAAATGAATTTTATAATTCAAATATCGCATGCGTGATCCCCAAAGCCCCGTGCACCCCAAAGCCCTGTGCACCCCCCCACACAGTGAGGGCAGCCTTGACCCTAAGAGCCAGAAGGGAAAAGTTCAACAGACAAGACTCCCTATTTCAAAATAGAGATGACACACAGAACAAAGAACGGTGCTTTAACTGAAATAAGAAAGGAAAGGAGCTGTCATCAGGGGCTTCCACTCAAGGCCCCCAGGAGAGGCGGCGGTCAGCCTCAGTCCTGCACCGAACAAGCTCGGAGATGCCCCAGCATTCTTTGGACCCATGTCCGAAGGAGCCGAAATGATAAAGATGTATTAGAACGATTTTAATTAAAAATTATTTATTGATTTTTAAAGAGAAAGAAGAGGAAAGAAAAAGGAAGGAGGAGAGAGAGATATCAATTTGTTGTTCCACTTATTGACGCATTCATTGGTTGATGCTTCTCTGTGCTCTGACCAGGGATCGAACCCACAACCTTGGCGTATCGGGATGATGTTCTAACCCACTTAGTTTCCTGACCAGGGCAAAAGATTTTAATTTCCAGTTTGTGTTGTCAGAAGCCCGCAACTTGCCAGAGGGTTCACCAACAACACCTCTCTTCCTTGCGCCCGGCCTCATCCAGCCCCATGTGTGGACCAGAGGTCCCACAGTCAGACTCATCTGTTTTCCGTGCATGCGCTCTGTAAATGTTATTCTCGCTTTCCACTGAAATGAGGTCTTCTTCGTGGGGACAGGGTGGGGAGTGGCAGCAGCCGATAAAGTCACCATTGGACTAACATCTAGAAGGTTTGTGCCTTGAGCTTCAGAGGTTGTCAAGGTGGATTCTAGCACAGTTTCATCATTTTTGTAACATTTAATGAAGACGTGATGACGTGAATCCTTCTTAAGGAATCTTTCTAACTTGTGTCTCTTTTTATTTTGTTTCATATTTCAACGATTTTATTTATCTATTTTAGAGAGAGAGGAAGGGAGGGAGAAAGAGAGAGAAACATCAATGTGTGGTTGCCTCTCATGTGCCCCCCACTGGGGACCTGGCCCACACCCCAGGCATGTGCCCTGACTGGGAATCGAACCTTCGACCCCTTGGTTCGAAGGCTGGCACTCAGTCCTCGGAGCCACACCAACCAGGGCTTTTATTTTTTGAAGTTGAGAGAGAATCCTGGGGCTGGGTCCAGGGATTAGGTGGGCCATGTTTAAGACACTTTCCGGAGCTGTTGACACAACTAACCCTTTGTGTCCTAATTACAGGTCCAGAGAGGTGGAGGAGGATGAATACGAAGACTCATCATCCAACCAAAAGTGGGTTCTGGCTCCAAAGTCCCAAGACACCGACGTGACTCTTATCCTCAACAAGTTGCTGAGAGAATATGATAAAAAGCTGAGGCCAGACATCGGGAGTGAGTGTCCCTGTTTGTCATTCCAATAGAACATTACAGTGACGGCGTATATTGGAGGGTTTTGGTTTCCAATAATTATAAATTCACAGGAAGTTGCAAAGATAGTAGAGTCACACAGTGCACGACTATAGAATGGCACCAAAGCCTGAAGTTGACGTCAGTCCGGTGCGTGTGTCTGGTTCTGTGTCCTGTGGTCACGTGCAGATTTGCAGAAGGGGCTCCGCAGTCACCATGCCCAACTTGCTTCCTTGCTTGAAAGTCCCCTCCCACTTCCCTTTAGTGTCACACCCGGCAAAATCCCTGAGTCCTGTCGGCCACGCATGTGTTGTCCATTTCTGTATGCTTGTCCTTGTGAGAGTGTCTTGCCCACAGTCCCCCGGGATGCGACATTTGAGATGGGCTATTCTTCCTTTCAGGCGGCGTGTGTATCATCATGTGTTCTTCCTTCCTGCTGAGTAATCTTCCAGGGTGCGGACCTGGCACGGTTTGTGTGCTCATTCCCCAGTCAAGGCACGTGTGGGTCGTTTCCAGTTTCCTACTATTACAAATGAAATGGCTATGTGCATTAGTATACAGGTTTCTGTAGGGACATTTGATTTCATTCTCTGGGACAAATGCCCAGGAGCAGGCTTGCTAGGTTGTATGATGAATGACTATTTGGTTTTTCAGGAAACCCTCAAACTCTTTGCCAAAGTGGCTGCTCCATTTTCTATTCTCACCAGCAATGTACGAGAAATTCAATTTCACTGTACCTCCACCAGCAATGGCACTGTCATCATTTTTTAATTATAGATGCTCTAATAAGTATGTATCTGATAGGTGATATCTCATTGTGGTCTTATTTACATTTTCCCAGTGGTTAGTGATAGCGAGCACTTTTTATGTGCTCACTTGCCACCAGTGTATCCCCTTCATTGAAGTGTCTCTTCATATTGCTTGCCCTTAAAAATTGGGTTATTTTGTTTTCTTATTTGTTGTGTATCAAGAGTTCTTCATGTATTCTAGGTGTGATTCTTTTGCTAGATGTAGTTTGCAGTTTATCTCAGTCTGTATCTTCTCCATTCATCCTCTTTTTATGGATTAATTGATTTTTGAGAGAGAGAGAGATACATCGATTTGTTGTCCCACTTATTGATGCATTCACTGGTTGATGCCTGTGTGTTCCCTGACTGGGGATCGAACCCACACCCTTGGTCTGTTGGGATGATGCTCCGACCAAGCTTTCGATTTGCATCTCCCTGATGATTAGTGATGTCAAGCATCTTTTCATATGTCTATTGGCCATCTGTATGTCCTCTTTGGAGAAATGTCCATTCAGGTCCTCTGCCCATTTTTTAATTGGATTGTATGTTTGTTTGTTTGTTTTTGGTGTTGATGTATGAGTTCTTTAAATATTTTTATATTAACCTTTTATCAGATGTACCATGTGCAACTGTCTTCTCCCATTTAGTGGGTTGTCTTTTCATTCCATTGAAGTTTTCCTTCACTGTGCAAAAACTTTTTATTTGATGGACCCCCATCTGTTTATTTATTTTTCTTTGGTTTCCCTTGCTTGAGAAGATATATCCAAAAAGATATTGCTAAGAGCAATGTCAAAGAGTTTACTGCGTATTTTCTCTTCTAGGAATGTGATGGTTTCAGGTCCAACATGTAAGTCTTTAACCCATTTTCAGTTTTTGTTTGGAGTAAGAAAGTGGTCCAATTTTATTTTTTTTTTGCATGTATCTGTCCAGTTTTGCCAGCACTACTCATTGAAACGACTGTTTTTACACCGCTGTATATCTGTGTCTCCTTTGTCATAGATTAATTGGCCATATTGCAAAGATTTATTTCTGGGTTCTCTATTCTGTTGCATTGATTTATATATCTGTTTTTATGCTATTGCCATACTGTTTTCATTATTTGTAACTTTGTAGTATAGTTTGATATCAGGAGTGTGATCCCTCCCACTTTGTTCTTTCTCAAGATTTCTTTTGCTGTTTGGGGTCTCTTTTGGTTCCATATACATTTAGGACCAGTTCTAATTCTGATTAAATTTAATTTAAGAGAGCCAGTGGTAGCTTAGTAGGGTTAGTGTTGCATCTGTATATGACTCTAGAAAGTAAGAACACTTTAACACTATTAACTTTACAATACATGAGCAAGGAAGGTCGTTCCATTTGTTTGTGTTTTGTTCTATTTCTTTCTTCCAGGTCCTATAGTTTTCACAATACGGGTCTTTCACCTCTTAGGTTACATTTATTTACAGGTGTTTTATACATTCTGATGCAATTGTAAAAGGGATTGCTTTCATGATTTCTTCTTCTGATCATTTATTATTGTATGAAAACTCGACAGATTTCTGTATACTGAGTCTGTATCTTGCAACTTAACTGAAGTAATTTATTAGTTCCAATAGTCTTTTGGTGGAGCATTTAGGGTTTTCCATAGATAGTATCATGACATCTGCAAATAATGAGAGTTTTACTTCTTTCTTTCCAGCTTGGATGCCTTTTATTTCTTTTTCTTTTTTGATTGCAGTGGCTAGAACTTTCAGTACTATGTTGAATAGTGGTGACATAGGGCATCTTTATTTTTCCCTGATCTTAGAGGAAAGAAAGACTTTCCATCATTGAGAATGATATTAGCTGTAGGTTAGTCATAGAAGGCCATTATTATATTGAGATATGTTTCTTCTATACTCACTTTATTGAATATATTTTTGTTTTACATATCTTATATATATTTATATATTTTATGTTTATATGTAGTTGTTCCATATATTATCATAAAAGGATGTTGAGTTTTGTTAAGTGCTTTTTCTGCATCTATTGAAATGATCATATGGATCTTATACTTTCTTTTTCTTAGATTTTATTTATTTATTTTAGACAGAGGGGAAAGGTGGAGAAAGAGAGGGAGAGAAACATCAATGTGTGGTTGCCTCTTGCGTGTCCCCTACTAGGAACCTGGCCCACAACCCAGGCATGTGCCCTGACTGGGAATCAAACCGGCAATCCCTTGGTTCTCAAGCCATCACTCAATCCACTGAGGCACACCAGCCAGGGTGATCTTATCCTTTCTTCATGAGGTGTACCATGTTAATTGACTTGCATACTCTGAACTAACTTTAAATCCCTGGGAGAATCCCACTTGGTCATGGTATATACTCTTTTTAATGCATTGAATCCAGTTTACTAATATTTTGTTGAGAATTTTGGCATCTATGTTCATTAAGAATATTGGCCTGTAATTTTCTTTGTTTGTAATGTCTTTATCTGGTTTTGGAATAAGGGTAATGATGGTTTCATAAAAGAAGTTTGGAAGCACTTCTTCCTCTTCAAACTTTTAAAATAGTTTAAGAAAAATAGGTATTTATTCTTCTCTGTTGTATTCATTTATTTTTATTTTTTATTTATTGATTTGAGAGAGAGAGAGACAGAGAGAGGGAGAGAGACACTGATTTGTTGTTCCATCCATTCACGCATTCACTGGTTGTTTCTTGTATGTGTCCTGACTGGAGATCGAACCTGCAACCTTGGTGCATTGGGGTGATGCTCTGACCAATTGAGCTGCCTGGCCAAGGCTATTAATTCTTCTTTGAATGTTTGGTAGAATTCATCTGTGAATCTGTCTGGTACTAAAACTTTATTTGATGAGTTTGCCTAAAGATTTGTCAGTTTATTTATCTTGTCAGAGAAGCAGCTGTTAGTTTTATTGATCTTTTTTTGTTGTGTTCTTTTAAATTTGTATTTCATTTGTTTCTATCCTGATCTTTATTATTTCCATTCTTCTACTCATTTGGGGTTTGTTTTTTCTTCTTTTTCTATTTTGTTTAGGTGTCAAGTTACATTATTTGGGGTTTTTCTTGTTATTTGAAGTATGCCTGTATAGTTATGAAATTCCCTCCTAGAACTGGAATTTATTATAGCTTGTTCTGTGGTGTAACATGTGGTCTATCATGGAAAATGTTCCATGTATCACTGAAAAAAAACTGTATTCTGCAATTTGGAGATGAAATGTTTTATAAATATCTATTAAGTTGATATCATCTAATGTGGCATTTAAGGCCATTTTCCTTATTAATTTTCTGTCTGGATGATCTATCTTTGGGGTGAGCGGGGGGCACTACAGTCCCCCACTAATATTGTGTTACTGTAGATTTTCCCCTTTATGTCTACTAATAATTGTTTCATATACTTAGTTGCTCCTATGTTGTGTGAGTGGATTCTTTACAAGTGTTATACCCTCTTCTTGGAGTGATCCCTTTATAATGATGTAATGTCCTTCTTTGTCTGTTTTACATTCTATTGTGTCTGATAGGAATGTTGCTACTCCAGCTTTCTTTTCCTTTCTACTTCCCTGGAATATCTTTTTCCATCTCTTCTCTCTCGGTCTGTGTGTATCTTTCAATTTGAAATGTGTCTCTTGAAAGCAGTTTACAGTTGGTTCATGTTTTTTAATCCATTCGGCCACCAAATATATTTTTCTTGGAGCATTTAATCCATTTACATTTAAATTATTGATAAGTATGTGTTTATTTCCACTTTGTTCATTGTTTTTAGGCTGCTTTTAGAACTATCCTCTGTTCCTTTCTTTTTGTCCTGATCTCTTCCCTCGTGATTTGCTGTTTTTGTTTGTTTCCTTTCACTTTGTTCTTTGTGTATCTTTTGTAGGTTTTTGCTTGTGGTTACCATGAGCTTTATGTGTCTCATTCTTTATTTATAGCAGTCTATTTTAACCTCATAGGCATTTAAGTTAGAATGTATTCTATAGCCCTGGCTGGTGTGGCTCAGTGGATTGAGTGCCGGCCTGTGAACAAAAGGGTCACTGGTTTGATTCCCAATCAGGGTACATGCCTGGCTTGCAGGCCAGGTCCCCAGAAGGGGGCATGCAAGAGGCAACCACATATTGATGTTTCTTTCCCTCTCTTTTTCCCTCCCTTCCCTTCTCTCTGAAAATCAATAAATGAAATCTTTAAAAAAAGAATATATTGTATAAAGAGTACATTTTTTACTTCTCCTCCTTGCTTTATATTACTGGTGTCATAGTTTAGATCTTCCTATGTTGTATATTCCCTATCTACTATTGTAGTGTGAGTCGAGTTTGATACTTTCTTCTTTTAACCTTCATAGTAGTTTTTAAAATGTCATTTGCTGTATTTATTGAAGAGTTGGGTTTACCTATGATGTTTTTCCTTTTTCTCTTATTTTCTTATTTCTGGTTATGGCTTTTCCTTTTGTACTTAAAGAAGACCCTTTAACATTTCTTGTAAAGCTAGTTTACTGGTGATTAGGTTCCTTTCATTTTTGCTTGCCCAGGAAATCTCTGTATCACTCATTCAATTCTGAATGATAATTTTGGTGGGTAAGCCATTCTAGATTGCAGGGTTCTTTCTTTCAGCTCTTTAAAGATGTCCTGCCCCTTCCTGCTGGCTTGTCAAGTTCCCAAAGAAAAATCAACTGATTGCCTCATAGGGTCTCCTTTGTGTATAACTCGTGTTTCTCTTGCTTCCTTCACGATTGTGTCTTTGACTTTTTGCCATTTTAACTACCACATGTCTTGGTGTCTCTGGGTTCATCTTGTTCAGAACTCTCTGTGCTTCATCTGTTTCCTTTTCCACGTTAGGAATATTTTCATTATTTATTTAATAAAGTTTCTGTTCCATTCTCTCCCTTTTCTTCTGGGAGCCTTATAATATGAATATTTGAATGCTTGAGGTTATCCCAGAGATCCCTTAAATTACCCTCATTTTTGAAAAATTCTTTTTTCTTTCTGTTGTTCTGATTGGTTGATTTCCACTGGTTTTATATAGGTGGCTGAGTCATCCTTCTGTGTCACTGAATCTTCTCTTGATTCTTTCTTATGTGTTTTTCACTTCACTTACTGTATTCTTCAGGTCTACTTTGTTCTTTCTTACACTTTCTCTTTGTTGACTGCCTTCTAAGTTCCTCTGGTCTACTCTCAAGTTTGGTGAGCATCCTTACTACTATTTCTTTGAATTCTTCATCAAGCAAATTACTTACTTCCCTTCCCTTAGTTTTTTTTTTTTTTTTTTTTTTTTAGGGGGGAGGGTGGATTTTTCTTGTTCCGTCAGTTAGGAGATATTCTTCTGTCTTTCATTTTCTGTGTTATTTTATACGAATAAGACAACATAGCTGTCTTTTCCCGTCTTGGAAAGTGGCTTCTGTGGAAGCATACTCTGTGTAGGCTGTGTGTGCAGGGTGTTTTTGGCAAGCTGGTAGGAGCCGAACGGGTGCCTAAGTCATCAGGTGTCCATCCTGAGCAGGTCCAGGAAGGGAGGCCAGGCTCATGTCCACAGTCCTCCTTGATTCTACTTGCTCCCTTTGTAGGGGCCGAAATGGACCCGGCAGTGTGTCCGGGAACATCCAGAGCCCCCCACACAGCTCCCACTGCCTTATCAAGGTGTTGGGCACATCAGCCACCTCCTCTGGCCCTGGAAAATTCCCGTAGTTCCCGAGAGCCGTCGTCTGTTGCAGAGAAACTGGCCTCATTGTAGCAGGAGCCACCTCCGCGCCAGCCGCATGTGCAGAAGGCCGTGGGAAATTCCGGGGCCGCGCAGGCGCACACGTTAGGCCTGCGCACTGCCTGCCGGGAGGAGCCGCTCTGGGCTGCGAGGCCGCGGCTGATGACGTGCCGCTGTTCACCCTCGCCTGTCGGCGGAGGGCTCCGGGCTGTGTGGCTGCGACCTGGAGTGGTGACCTCGCAGGTAGGCCAGCGCCCCCACAGCGGTGGAGGGGCAGCGAGCACCTCCCTGGGCCAGACAGCCCCCTGGCTCCGAGCGCCAGCCGCCTAGCTTCTCCGGGCGGGCCCAGTGCCTTGTTTTCGTGTCCTGTCAGAAGACTCACCCCGGGTTCTTCCGACCTTCGCCCGTCCCGTGACGGGCTGCAGCCAGCACCTCCCCCACCCCCGTGCCCTCCCGTCGCGCGTGGGGCGTCGCGCTGTTGGCAGGACCTGCAGGCAAGCCCGCCCCAAACGGGGCGCCCCCCCCCCCCGCGACACACGCACACACCGACCGTGGAGGGGACACGCTAAGGCTTCGTCCTGTGCCGCAGGGGAGCAGACTCCGCCGCCCTCCAGACGGGATTGTCCCTTCCGAACCTGGCGACTCGCGGCCTTCCGGGCCTGCACGCCCACGAGGACCGCCGCTGGCCCGGAAGTTGGCCTCTGGGCCCAGGGCGCCGGGCCGCAGACGTCGCCATCCAGTGGCCGAAGAGGTTCAGAAAAATACGGACCTGGAAAGCCAGGAGGCAG
>PVKM010019979.1:0-23741 GCA_004027735.1 Carollia perspicillata | reverse complement strand
GTGCAGACAAAAAAAATGAGGCCCTGGTTCTAGGAATGACCTGTGTTACTTAGTGGATTATCAGCAGAACAAAAAGTTTCGGAGTAGAAGAAGCTGGAACTCTAAGAGCTGGAATACCTGTTGATGGGGAAAATCTTTGAGAAGAGGGAGGAGAAATGGTGATATTGGTTGGGGTTTGGGAATAAAACAAGAAGCCATAATCAGCATTGCCAAGGACAGACGAATAACAAAACTAGCAATGCTGAGACTCTGAATGTCGATCTTGTAATGGTTGAAATTGCTTCTTGTCTGAAGTAGGTAATGACCCTGAGGTCTGTGTGGTGGGGCTGAGCCCACATAGAAGACCTAGGGGGACTCCAGTGTGGGGAGATGGGAATTCGTAGAAGTGCAAGGTTTCAGTCAAAGCAAGAGCCAAATGACACATAAAGACTTGTGCATTGGTGTGAAAAAGGAACGTCACGGGATTTATTAAAATTTCCCATGAGGATGGTGTGAAATATTTATTTCATGTGTATACACACACACACACACACACACAGAGAGAGAGAGAGAGAGAGAGAGAGAGAGAGAGACAGAGAGACAGGCTCCCCCTTTTTATCTGTTAGTCTGTGCCAGCCATCATTGTGCTTTGAAAAAAATGTTAATTCTTATCCTTAACATTTTCTATAGGCTTTATGTGTTATATGTTGTAATAAGACTAACAATTGGAAATTGAGAACAAACAAGTAACTGTTACAGTCAGGCAAGGGAAATAAGCTTTTCATGCTATGTGGTAGAGGCCATTGGCTTATTGTTGTTTAATGGCTTCGAATATGCCAGCTGTAAAGGGTGAATGTGCAGCTCCCGTGGGCAGTCCCTCAGTCAGGCTCTCACCTACAAATGGTTTGTGTGTAAGAATAGTGGCTGTGGCCATGGCAGGGTCCCTTTCCTCATGGTGACAGTGCTTAAAGGGACTCTGCTGGTGTTATGCGCTCAATAGTTTCGTGTGATCTTGTCCACCCAGTAGGTGAGTTTCGCCAGCTGCAGTGTTAGAGGGAAGGGGAAAGAAGGGAAGAGGAAAACCTTTCTCTTCTGTCCTCTCAAGGCCTGTGGGTTTGGAGGGATAAAGGCTTTGAAGAGGAAGCTAACGCTCCTTTTGTGGGGCTGACACGAAACGGCGGCTGACCCCTCTGAATAATTCCTCCTTCACAGTCTGAAGCTTTTCCTTTCTCACCTGTGCTGAAAATGCTGCTGAAGATCGATTTTGGTTTGGAATGTTGCTTTTTAGAAGAGCAGGCGCCCCTTGAAGGGCTGGGGTGAGCTTTCCCACACTGCAGTGTGCTCCAATTTGGCTGATTAATTTCTCACCTTGTGCCTCTGGGCGAGATGAGCTTTCTTAAGGGAACTGTTAGTTTTAATTTGAAAGTGGAAGGAACAGTAGGGAGAGAGGTAAGTGATTTTGTACCTAGAATGTCTCCAGAATGAGGCGAAAGGTTGGGGAAGAGTGTGGCAGTGGGGCGTTGGGGCAGGACGAGGGGGCTGAGGTATACAGGGGGTGCCCCAAAGACAAGCTTTTCTTCCTGGTAAGTGTAGCTTAGGGCTGGCTCTGTACTCTGGGAAAGGAGCTGAAGTCCTTTTCCCATTTCTTCTTAGGGCCCAGGACTCTGCTTCAGATGCTAAAACTCAGGGTTAATACTGGCTCAGGACCATATTTCAGTGGTAGTTTTTGTGGTCTTCTGGCCTATGGACCTAAATGCAGCTTTTTATCTGGAGAAATGAGTACCAAATAACTGACTTAGAAACAGGCTTTTGTAATAGGACCAGGGTGTAGTTTGACTTTGTACTGTGCTTTTGCTTGTTGCGTACCAGGCCCATTGATCTGCAACCAGATACTTTGTCCATGAGGTGTGCAGGTCGCTGAGATTGTGCAGAAGTCACAACGAGGCCTAAATTTTGTTAAGAAGGAACAAAAAGGATTACTGGGCCTACTGTTGATTTTATTCTGCACTTGAGTTCTAGAGGATAAATTATGGGGATCTCTAATTATACGTGTTAGATAAAATGAAATACTAATTTCAGTCAGAAACAAAAATAAGTACTTGAGTGAAGGAATATCAAGCATATTGGAAACATTTGACATAAAAATAAGCGAGGCTGTTCGCAGGGAACAAAGGTTCTCTGTGACTTGACAGCTGCTGTTAAAAAGTGACACCAGGAAGAGCCGGGCTCGGGCTCACAGCTGCCTGAAGTTGCTCCCCTGTTCTCTAGTGTTACCAGAGGAATTTGTAGTGGCCTTGTTTTAGCAAGTAGGGGCTGCTGATAGCTAACCAGGTCCTTACTGTGCTCTGGAAAATTAATTCCTGACTCCCCATTACAATCTTGTAATAGGGTTTTCCAGCAGCCAGTATTGTGAGGTTCTAACTATGTACAAGGTACATTGCTTAACTCCCTTGCAGGGAGGCTCTAAAAAGCACTTGTATTGGGATATGTCAAATCTACTGGGACTGGATTTTAACTGGAAATTTAACCCTTTTTAGTTCTCTTGAAGCCCCAAAGGCTGAGAATAAAGTAATAGTTGCCAAGTCACCCTCATATTCCAAGGACATGCATAGAATGTAGCTTTAATTGAGTTTTGCACATTCGGCCCATACCTTCTCTCCAGGAAATAAAAGTGTGGGAAGTTAAGGGTTCCGAGATGAAGACGTTTTTGGAGAGAGCTGTTCCAGTCTGCAGTGTGTTCTCTGTCCTCTGCCCCCTTCACATGTAGTGGAGAGGAGTTGATGCTTTTCTTGAGTTCCCTTCATTGAAACCAGGTGACGGGGGAAGTGCTAGTAGGATTATTTTGAGAAGTTGACGTGTATCCCTTTTGCTTGGGAAGCATAAGGATTAATATGGGAACGTGTGGATCGGTAGCCGAACAGAGAGAAAAAAAGAGGGCTGTGTACAGGGTGGAGCAAAAGTAGGTTTGCAGCTGTGAGTATGTGAAACACAGAGGTTATTCTTACATTGTTTATTAATTATTGTATTATTTTCCTTATAGACAGCTGTCAACCGACTTTTGCCCCGTCCTATAGTTAGCAACCTGAACTTCAAAAGACAGTAGTGTTTCCCAGAGCTTTTGGGTGGAACCAGCTTAAAGCCTTCTGAAAAGGGATGCTGTGGCCCAGGCTGTGTGGCTCAGTTTGTTGGAGCATTGTCTCATACACCACAAGGTTGCGGATGCAAGTCCTGGTCAGGGCACACACCTGGGTTGCGGGTTTGAGCCCAAGTCAGGGCGAGTGTGGGAGGCAACCAGTCGATGTTTCTGTGTCACATGGATGTTTCTCTCTCCCTTTTCTCTCTAAAATCAACAATTACAAAGGGGGGTGGGCCACTGTGCATGGTCACCTAGAAGATAAGGGAGATCAGGAGGAGTGAGGTGCCATTGAAACCCCAAGGACTGGGAGTTAGAGGTGTAAACGGCAGGTCTCACTCACCTAAGTCCTGGGCATGCACGCCCATGGAGGCTCCACTCAGGGACTCTTGCAGGACACCCAGAGGCCCTGGTGAGAAAGCATGGGCACCAGATTTCATTGGTGCCGCCTTTACAACCCCTCTGCCCTCTCCCCTCTCCTTCAACTCCAACCCTAAAGGACCCAGAGACAGACAGCCTTGTTGTAAAAATTAATTGGGAAAATGTCATATGTATCACATAAGACGACAATGTTATAAACTGCTTGCCACATGCTAAATGCTGAATGAAGGGTGACCACTGTGGCTGTGATGGAGGGCACTACTTTTTTTTTTAATGGGGGCAGTGGAAGCCGGAATGAAGGCTGAGTATGAGTGTCATTTAACTCTAGAAAGGCAGAATAAATAAAGCAGAAGGAGCCTGGCAACTTTGATTTTGGTGCTGGACCTGCCAGTGATTTGGTGTTTTAAGTACTAGGCAAGTCACTTTTACCTCTGACAAAAATCTGTGTCCCCATGGAGTTTATATTGTAGTTGGACGGGGAACAAGATGGACAATACAAGTAAAAAAAAAGAGATATAAAGAAAACTGGAAAATATTCTGATCAAGAAAAAGAAATATTGGGCTTCTAGGTGAGTTGGTCTTGAGTAGAGTGAGGCAAAGCTCAGCGTTAAAAAGCATCCCTTCTTCCCTTGCGTTGACCCTTTCTGTAGTACCGATGTGCTGCCACCGGATTAAGGGAATAATTTTCACATGAAAATTGGCAAGCATACGCACTAGTAGGAAGACTAGTACAATATACACATGGCCCAGGTTCAGTAGCTGTCAAGGCTTTTCTACACGGTTTCATCTGTTTCCTTCCTCTGGTCTTTCCTTTCACCTCTTCTTTCTGCACCCCGTGTTTTCAGAGGACTCCCAAGACTCCTGAGAATGGTGCGGTGCTTAGAAATGCTCTGTCATTTGTTTACAACTCCCCAGTGGGCCGGCAGCCCTAGCCTCCTCTCTGTTTCCTATGCAAGGATAGTGGACCAGTGTGCTGGCTTTACTGAGTTTCCCGGAGCCTCTAACTACCTGTCCTGGTGCACAGACCAGGCACCGCTCTGTGGCAGTGGTTGGGAACTACACTTTCACTAGTAGCTTGGCATCAGGAGAAAGCGGGTTGTCCCTCTCCCCCACTGAATGCAGAAGTTGCATCACCTCATTCTCATTCCTTCCCTTCCCCCTTCTTTTCTTCCCTACAGTTTGAATGGGAAGATAGTGAGTTGGCCAAACAGAGCTGCCATTGTGCAACCTAGTGGCATATAATCAGGAATGATATTCCTGCTGTCAACAGCATAAAACTCTTGCATTGTTAAGGGCTTCTGACAACCTTACCGGGACCAAATTTTGTCAAGGGAAATAGCTCTCCCTGCCTGAATTGGGATAGCTTCCCTAATCCTAAGATTTTTCTCTCAACTTCTAACAACCGTAAAGAGATTTAAGTCCATCTGCCCATCTCACTACCTAGAAGGCTTCCTGCCCTCTGGCAGGAGGCGTTCACTTTCTTTCTGTAGGATCTTTTTCCATGCATCCCTTCCTCTGATACCAGGTCAGCACATTACTCTCCCTGGTCCCACCTCTTCCCCCCTTGCTATTCTCAATTCGTTAGTCGGTTCTCCTTTCTTGCCTTTGGCTGAACCCTTACTATCTTCCACAGTGCAGTACCCTGGTTTTTTTTTTTTTTCCTTTCTTGCTTCTTGCTACAGAATATCCTTTCTGGACTACGGTCGGTAACATTTTTGAGCTTCAGGGGAGAGACTGCCCTCCCCAGATTGCTGGGACTCTATGTTACTAAGTGAATGTACACATGGTTTCTATGCACGACTGCAGTATAACCCCTCACATGTTGTTGCCTTTTGAACAAGCATGGTATTGGCGTTTCATGATGTTTCTGTTCTTTGGCCAATGCATTTAACACTACACATTGTTCTTGTCTCCAATCAGCACATTTATTGGATATTGTACAAAAAGCAGCGGGCTCTTTGAAAGTGGGGACTTTTGTCCCTGTGATGCTCCATATTTAATTGTCAAACAAATGAATGAAACCAAGAGCAAGAGCAATTGGCTACCAGATTTCAAGCATTGAAAAATAAGTATTTGGTTAATGGCACAGATCAGACTAGAAGGCTTTGCTTACTGTGTAAACAAAGAATTGAATCCTATAAGCAGCAAAGGAACCATTCAATCCCACCATTAATTTATGTAATTTAGAGAGGTATACTTGGTATCATGCAAAAAAAGTGTGCAGCTTGGTGAATTTTTGCATATGTATATACCTCTGCAATCACAGTGCAGATCCAGAAAATATTTCTAGGACCCCAGATGAGTGTGGGGAGCCTTTATCTTGATTCACAACATTTTGGATACCAGGTCCCATGGTTGGTCTGTGTTATAACTAAGATTAGAATTATTATACCTGTTCTTGGGATTAGCAAGTTTTATACTTGAATAAAAACACTAGTTCATACCATGTAACCACATGAGCAAAGTAATGCAATGATTATCAGGGTTAACGTTTACTCATCACCATCCTGTCTTGGCACTGTGTACCTTATTTCATTTTATCTGTTCCACCAGGTTTTGTGAACTGTCCTATTTTACAGGTGCCAAATGTTAGAAAGGTAAAGTCATTTGCCTCAGGTTCCACAGCTTGCAAGCAGAGTTAGAATTTAGTCCAGAACTGTTCATCACCAGAACCTAATTTCTTTCCATTTTTTTTATCCTCACCCTAGGACATGTTTTTTCTTTGCATTTAGAGAGAGAGGAAGGGAGAGAGTAAAGAGGAGGGAGGAGAGGGAGAGAGACATCAGGAGGCATCATTGTGAGAGAGAAACATTGATTTGTTGCCTTCTTGTTCATATCCCAACCAGGGATTGGACCTGCAACCTGGGCACATGTCCTGACCGGGAATTGAACCGTGACCTTTTGGTCCACGGGATGATGCTCCAACCGAGTCACACCAGCCAGGGTGAGGCTGATTTCTTGTTGGTGATCAATATCTGGTACCCAAGTTTAAGCAACAAAAATGCTATGTCTCTGTGGTAGGTGGTAACAATTATATTGTTACCTGCACATGATGAGTGCTCTTTTTTGCCCTCCGCCTTATTAGACTTGTGAGAGGGAAAGGGGAGCTTTGATTCTGTGACAAGCCCGGAGCGATGTTGTTAACTGAACTCAAGGGATTCACCACTTGGGTGTTCTATTCAAGAGTGAGATGTAGCTGCCACAAGGCAGCTTTATTGACTTGCAGCAAGTAAAGGAGATGGGATTTATAGCCACCACTCTGTTTTGCCCAGTCCTATATAACAGTGTTCCTTAGGGATAGGGCTCTGAGGGAGGAAGATGCTTTCATAAAGGTGACTCTTTAAAATCTACATATGAGGGGGGACCCCAAACCCCTGGAATTTATGAAAAGTTGTGTATTATTCTCACATGTTTAAACTTCAGTCACCTTCACAGTGTGCACAGCTCTTCATTTGATGCAATACACTTACCGAGACTTTTCATCTACTGCTCAAAACAGTTTTTGAACTTGTTGATCTTGGTGTCTTTTAGCACTCCTGCCGTTTTTTGTTTCACCTCTTTCACATAGGCAAAGGTTTCCCTTTGAGGGCTTTTTTCATCCGGGGAAACAAACAAACAAAAAAAAAATGTCGCTAGGAGTAAGATTGGGTGAATAGGGAGGGTGTGGTACAGGGGTCATGCCATCTGTTGGTCAAAAGCTGCTGAGCACTCAGCATGGTGAGGGCAGGTGTGCTCATAAATCACCCATCATGAGATGGACAAAAGTGTGGAAACAGCCTTCAAAAAAAATTCACTGAAGCCGAGGGCAACCTCTCACAACAATGCCAGCTGGTACACTGATACAGGTGGGTTCCTAGAACACTCACCTAGTGGGGGACGCTTGCAGTACAGGGGACCCACCCTCCAGAAGATAATTCCACTTTTGTTGGGTACCCCCTCATGAGTAAGGAGATTATGGAGTCTACAGACAAATTATGAAAACAGGACACAGTGAAGATGAAATGTGGACCTAAATCCAGAAATTCCAAAAACTCATTTGTCTTAAAAATTAATATAAGTGGAATAAATGCTTGCTGGTGTTAGTTATCAAAGTTGTAAAATTCTTACAACATTAAGGTTGTTTCAAGAACTAAGACATTTAAAGAAAACATGAAACTTCCACCGCCACTACCTTTGTTTTAATGGCCCTCACAGTTGCTTAAACCATCAGTCTTCTAGAAGTGTTAATGTTTTAATTTGGTCTCACAAAACAAGAAGAAACCGCCACACTGAAAGAATTCTAGCTATTATGCATGGCCTGGACATTTGAAAAATATATTTAATATTTGTCCATTATATTTTTAAAGTGGGAGGGACAGTGGGGCACATTTTAGCCCATTTGCACATCAGTCGGGATTACTCGATGGAATTCAGGTTTTATGAAATGAAAGCATGACGAGGCGTATCAGATTGCTGTGGAGAAGCGTGTTTCAAGAAACTAATATTTAAAAAAGAGGTAAACTGTGCTTTATCCAGCTAGCTTGGTGAAAGACGCAGTTTTAAGTTGTTTAGAGCAGTTGGTACAAAGGACATCGTTGCCAGCTATATTTGTTTTTTGAAGAGGTGTGGGTACCGGGAAATGAGTTTTTTCTGATACCTGTTTATTTTTAAATGGGGAATGAGGTGGTGATGGAAATGCTTTCTACTCAAAGCTGGTCCTGTTGGTAAATGTTTCTTTTATAGGCTTTGTTTAGTAAGTCTTGCATTTAAGTGAAACCATCGAAGGGGAAATAGGATTATGGATATTGAATCTTGTGATTAAAATTAACCCTAAAATACAAACGTGGCAAGTGTCCTTCAACAATAAAATTGACATATAAAATCATAGTAGCAAGCAGATGGGCGTTCTCTCCCTCCCTGCCCTGCTCCCCCGACCCAGGAGTCTCCGTGCTGTCCTCCGGGGAGTGCCTGTCACTGAGGCGCTTTCTGGCGGTTCGGGCCACCCTGCCCAGGGCCATCACTTTAAGAACGCTGTGTTCCTGCAGCCAAATGGGTCCTGAGGGTGGCCGAACACCTTTGGAAAACATTGAGCTGCTTTCCTCCAGGTCGCTCCCTCAGGTTTTGTAAGGAGCCAGGGGGCAAATAGGCTTTGAGGAAGTCGGCTGTCTGGAAGGAGAAGGAAGGAGATGACTCAGAACAAAAGCAGGGTGTTATCAGTGAACTAACTAGTTAGTGCCCTTCTGTAACAACGGGAACTAAGTTCTCTCCCAGACTCTTGTTCCTTTTCAAAAGATTTTTTTAAAGTTACGAAATACAATACACAAGTATTTAAGTGGCTCACTGGGTAAGATTCTTCCCTTCTGACACTGTTACCTGAACTGTCCTTAATGCTGGTGATGATTTGCCAGGGTAACAATGGGGAGGCTTTGCTAACAGAAGAGGGAAGTCGAAGTTAAGATGAAACAACAATAACAACAAAAATACCAGTGGAAGAATCAGTTTGAGATCCCTGGAAATGACAGAATTCTGAAGTCCTGCTCCTTAAGAGAATGTACAGGGCAAATGGAAGAGGACTAACACAGGTGTGAGAGTAGGAGAGATGAGCAACGGGGGGAGGGGGGACGGACGCGATGTGGAACCTTCCAGGCCTCTCTTCTTCGTTGTTGTCTCCGTTTGTTTCAGGCTACTTTGTTCCGAGGACTGATGCTTGCCGTCGGATTGCAGTGGACCTGAATTATAATTTACTGTGTCTTTCTTGAGATCTAAATTCTTAGGTGTTTATATATGTGTTAATTATGGGAAAAGGTACAGATTTTCTACACTTGTCTTGGATATTTCGGATAGGGAAATTCAGAGAGAATTTCTTTTCTCCGCTTGGAAGCTGCTCTGAATAGACTTCATTGAATGGGGCAATTGAAACAGTAAAGATAAACCTTAATTCACAATGAAAACATTTTGATCAGTTCTGAATATGTGGGATTTGGTGAAGTTACATTGGTACTTGTATATGCAGACATAAATTTTAAAATAAGGTAATTTTTCTTGCAGTCCTATTTTGTGACGGATTATGATCCGACCATCGAGGATTCCTACACAAAGCAGTGTGTGATCGATGACAGAGCAGCCCGGCTAGATAGTAAGTCATCTTTTTTTATTTGATAGTGCACATGTCATTTTTAAAAACTAAGCTTTGATGTTTTTCTAGGTTAAATGTAATTGATGATCTTGCGTGTAAACCCATCTCTCTCATTAGTTTTGATTGATGAATCTGTGTATTAGGGAATTTAAATATTTCTCAGTAATGCAATGTAAAACAGTACCTGGATTCATTTTGTTCTGGAAACTGGTCATGTGATGTTGTAACTTGAAATTGTATATATTTTTTGGACATTTGGAAAAAACGTGACATTTCAGCTCTCTTACTGCTAAAAAATTTTTCCTTCCGTGGCTGAAAGTCTTTTTAAAGGAAGCATTTATTAGACCATTGCTAGCAAAACAAAAGACCGATCTAGGGCATGGAGTCGAAACCTCCAGCGACACGGTTAGGTAGGCAAGACGGCACGTCATCCGGAGTTTTGCAAGGGTTTCATATAGCATGTGCGGGGGTTAGGGTGGAGAAAGCTGTAATTCCTTCTGAAATGGATTTAACTTACCTATAGACAAAGGGAATGGGAGAAAATGGAGTGGGCTAGTTCTGGGATAAGCCTGGAAAGTCCAAGGAGTGTCAGCTCCTGGGGATTAGCGGTGGGGAGCAGGGTCAGAAGTTCGTGTGTCAGTGAGAAGTGGAGGCTCCTGGGGTTCTGTGGTGCCCAGCTCTTCTCTCTTTGGGATGGTCACAGAAACAGCCAACTGGAAATGAGTCCTAAATTCCAGCAGATACGGAGGAACGTGACCCGTCCTTTGTCAGTCCTGGTCCACAGCTACTAACAGACTAACTGTTCTGTCTCTCTCACTCTGTGGCTGCTGTAATTTTAATTTAGAACATCTAAGGATTCTTTTTTCTTGTTACTCCCTTTTGGTGACGCTTAAAATGGGTGAAGTGAATAAAAAAGAGCTTCAATGTTTATTAACTTGCTTAGAATTTATAGCAGAGGCTTTAGCAAATAGTGCTTTTTGCCTGGCAAACATTTCACCTCTCCACAGAAGAAAGCCCTGTTCTTTTAACTTCTTTCAGAGATGAAGAAATAACATTAGCACCTGCACTTTGAGTTTGGTATTTGGAAGGCAGAGCAAAGTTTCTTTTTGAGTTTACAGGTATCTTTTTCAGTTCTTTCCATGGAGGAGATAAACATTTAAATGATTTCACAGGTTCTCTGACTCCCATCTGCCTAGATGTAGTTGATATTTTTAACCTTATGATTGGTATGCTAATATATTCTAACTACAAAATCAACCTGTACTGATGAAGATGATTCTGAAATGGCTGCCACTAGAATATATTTGTCTTTAGTATTGAGAATAAAGTACTAGGAGGGTCACACTGAGTGTGACATGCTCTAAAGGGCCCGCATTCACCGGGCCTGCGTTTGTGGGGACACCATTTGTAAAATGAAGACCCGAACACAGTTACATGTGTTGTTTTTTCTTCAGTTCTAGACACCGCAGGACAAGAAGAGTTTGGAGCTATGAGAGAGCAGTATATGAGAACTGGCGAGGGCTTCCTGTTGGTCTTTTCAGTCACGGACAGAGGCAGGTTCGTACCGCTAGTCAACTACAGATCTATTCTTCAGTCTGGACCCCTGTGTTATTGAATTTGGGTTTTCTTGTTTTTTAAAGAAGCAAAAGGAAATAGAGTACTAAATGGGGCATGGGATGGTGCTGCTATGTGGTCAAACTGATTAATCTGTTTTTGTGTTTTTAGTTTTGAAGAAATCTATAAGTTTCAAAGACAGATTCTCAGAGTAAAGGATCGTGATGAGTTTCCAATGATTTTAATTGGTAACAAAGCAGATCTGGATCATCAAAGGCAGGTGAGAAGAAATTCTACATTTGGGAAACCGGTCATTTATATGCAAGGGAATGGGTGTATTTAATGTAACAACTGACAGTGCCATGGCCAAAAAATAATGTGCCGAGTTTGACACACTCAGCACAGGTTTTACAGAATCACGATAGGTGAGAAATAAAAAGGAAACAGACTTGGGGAAATTAAATTTTCACCTTTTTTGCACAGAAATTCAGTGGATTGTGTAAGCCTGCATGCGGGTGTTTGTACTGGCTCAGTTCACATGTTACAATTTCTTGGGTAACATCCAAAACTCTAATTTAGTTAGACAATCTTAAAGTTACTCCTAAAGGCCTAATTTATTCAGTATTAATGCTAAATTACCTTCATTTAGAGAATAGATTTGATTGAAATTATAGTATTTGATTTTTTAAGTGCCATTAATGACTGAATTTTTTGTTAATTTTTCACACCAGCTAGATCTAACACCAGTAACCAGCAAAGAAAAGAGTATTTTTAGCATTTAGTTGCAGCTTGGTTTATACTCGTTTCTTTACCCTTCTATTTCACATTTAATTTAAAAAACTTGGTATGTATTGTTTACTCATCTCTTTATGGATGAGGGAGGAAACAAGGTCAGATGTAAATTAATGCAGGCTATACATTAATCGGGGGCTTCTTTTTTGTGTCTTTATTTCTTTTAGGTCTTTATTATCCTCTACCCCACATCTGGAATAGAATTGTTTAAATGTTTGCTAACTTTTGCTGGTATTTAAGTTCTTTTTTTGTTTTTGGATAACCTTATGTTAACAGGTTCTTAAGATTTTGTTTAAACATCAGAAAAAATTGCTTGGTAAACAGCAGGGTGGACAGCCTTCCCTTTTGTAGTTAACTATTTAAAACATAACCTTTGATTTGTGTACTCTCTGTGTAAAATTTTTGCTGAAGGTATACCAAGTTTAAATCATGAACTTACAAGAATATTGTTGTACTAGTGCTACAATTTAGAAATGTACTGATGATATTTACTGTGGAATAAATTTTATTGCTGGGTCTCTTTCAAATCTGAATTATTATAAAGTGGAGGTAAAATTTGGTTTTCATTTCAAACCAGTATAAACTGTTTGAATATAATTTAGAATATGGCATTGCTTACATCTTTTTTTTTTTAGATTTTATTTATTTATTTTTAGAGAGAGAGGAAGCAGAGGAGAGAGAGGTAGAGAAACATCAGTGTGTGGTTGCCTCTCGTGCTCCCCCTACCAGGCACCTGGCTGGTAGCCCAGGCATGTGCCCTGACTGAAGATCGAACTGGCGACCCTTTGCCTCACAGGCCGGCGCTCAGTCCACTGAGTGACACCAGCCAGGGCGCATTGCTCACATCTTAAACCTAGAGTTGATAGTCCATCTATATTTTAAATTTATTTTTTATTTCTTTGGGCCATTTCCTTCAGGGTTTCTGGACCTAAATATAGTTATTGAGTGTTACCCAGCAGAACCTGCCTACTGCTCTCTCAGTCTTTTCCACTTCTAGGAAGACTTTCATAGACCACTGGGTCTGGGAATAATGGCCGAGTAGCTCTGCAGTGAGCAAGAGGTTGTCTTCCCTATCCTGCTGTGATGTCTTTCTGCCCTGATTGTGGAAATAGGTTTTTCACAAAATGTTTCATGATGGCACCTTCAGGGAAGGAATAGGCCTGAGGCGAGGTGAAGGTCTCTAGGATGGGCGGTGGCAGATTAGTGAAAGTAGGGGGAGCACATGCCACCAGAACGAAACGCGATTCGTTGGGACAAGGAGGCAGGATGAGTTACTTTCCAGTCATCCGTGTATTGAAGATTACCAGTATTCGGTGTGCGGTTTACATCTGTCTGCAGGTATTCGACATACTCTGGCATTTTGGCCATTTTTTACCATAGACTTACAAGATTTTTTCACCGTAGGTTTTTTTCTTTTTTTAAAAGTAAAACAAGGTGGTGAGAAACAGTATAGGGAATAATAATTTCATATTTCCATCACTTTAAAGATATGCAGTTAGCTTGGAGTAAAATGTTCTCTGTTTCTCTGCTCGAAGTCATATCTGTTGTGGATATACTGAAAGTTCAGATGCGTATATTCAAGGGGGAAAAGCAAGTAGCTGAAACCCGATTGCTTAATTTTCTGTCCATTCCTCTAGAGCGTATTCTCTGAAGGTTAGGTACGAAGAAAAACGTTGTTTCTTCATATGCTTCATCTTCTCTAGGGTCCTTCACACCTGCACTCAGGCATGCTAGCTGCTCTCACTGTAGAGTCATGACCACTGACTTCAGAGCCTGCTGGAAATCTTGCATCTCCCCAGTCCGTTCATTTCTCACATGTTTGGGTGATTATGATGTACTTTCTGTCTTAAACTTACAATACCTGCTTCTCCTTCTTTACTCTCACTTTGTGATGAATGATATTTTTCTGTTGCACTGAGAGATTTCTACACGTTCCCACCTCCACGTGAACTAACCTCAGGGCACATGTGTCCTGTCAAATCCTCCCTCTGCCACTTACATGGAAAAACTCTTCCCATCTGTATGGCCATCCCCTGCAGTGGCACTGGGTCCTGTTCCTGCTCACCAGCTTGTGGGCATCTCTGCTTCCGTCCTAGTTGGTCCATTTCTCTCCTACGTGATCATTCGCGTCGTCATACTCCATGCTACAATGGCTCTCATCTTTAAAACGAGGGAATTTTAGCAAACACTTGTTCTTAATCTCACATTCCTCTGAGGGCTTTTCTGCTGCTCCTCCTCAATAGCAAAACTCCTTAGAAGCATTATTTACACTTGTGCTCTCTGCCTTCTTCCCTGCCATTCTTGCTTGCGCTCACTTCAGGCACGCAGTGCCCCAGTCAAGGTCACCACTTGCGCAGATGTCAGTGACATTTGACACAGTTGCTCACATTCTTCTTTAGAAACACTGTTTACTTGGCTCTGGAACACCATCCCCTCCCCTTCCCTCTTCTTTTACAGTAGCCTTTCTTGGCTTCTCCTCGTCTTATCTTTCCAGGTGTTTTTGGACCCAGGGATGTACAAAGACAGTCATGCATGCCTCACCTTTCAGCCTCAAGGGCCATACTCAGTACATCTGAAGTTGAAATGTCATACTAAAGGTTTTTATTTTTTTTAAATCCCTTCAGAACTAAAGGTGATGTTCTGTAATGTCTTGGCACCCTTAATTGTTCCACCAGCTGAGCCCGGACAGGCCACAGGGACTCCAGAAAATCTTTTTTACCCTTGGTTAGAAATGCTTACATTTTGGTCATTTCTAGGTTCTTAGTCAGTAACCAGTCAGACTTGTTCATAGTTGTTGGCCTAACTTCCTTCTTTTCTGCCTTTGTCTTAGACGTGATCCTTTGGACTTGCTCTGGCTTTAGCCTATTTTCTCTTTCATAGCAAATGCCAGTTTCCCACATTCTCTGAGATTGTGGGTCAGCCTTCCATTGGCTCTTCAGATTGTGAACCATCAGAGAGGGGAGGTCAGCCAGAAGAGGCTTTGCCTGCTTCCTTTCCCTTCTATCTCTGTACACTTGCTTCTTCCATCCCACCCATCCATCTAATATTTATTGAACACTTTTTCCAGACAGTGACAACAGAGCGGTAGCAAAAAAACAAAGTCACTGAAGTTTACATTAAGTAAAAAGAGATTTGTAGAGTTTGAATGGTTATTTAGCATTACTGCATCTCTGACCTTTCAGAGATACATAGATCATTTCGTTTGTCCCGTCAAAGGTGTAGGAAGGAAACACAGGTAAGTAGTTTGCTTCCCCTTGCTAAAATGTAAAAAGTAGGTGACATGACCGCACACTGATGCTGAAACGTAACAATGCAGCATGTGGTGTTGGACCACACACTTCATGATATTTCTGGTTTCAAATTCCTGTCCTTCACACATTCCTGTGTAGAATGCAGTTTTTACTCCCTCTTTTCCTCCCTGGCTTACCTTGGCTTACCTCTCTCCTTTCCCCTTTGTTAGCTATTTAATTGCTAGTGGCCCTCATCAATTCAAGAAAGAAACCCACGGCACTTGTAATAATAGATGGCTAAGTGTACTAACCTCCAGTCCTCCTTTCTGTCAGTACCTGGACCATAGTGCATCCCTGCAGCCTCCCAGGAAAAAGAACCCATCCCTCTCAAACAGTAGAGTAAGGGGCTTCGAGCCTGACCTGTTTGTGCCTTGTCTGCACCTAAAAGGTTTGTAAACCATTGACTCAAAAAAATGCATTGGGTGCTTCTCATTTTCCACCTGTCGGTTTTGTTCATGTTTCTTCTTAGCACATAGAACAAAGATATGCACTCAATAAATATTTGCTGAACGAATGCATCAGGGCATTGACGAATCAAGATGTGGTATTGTGATGACTCTTTCTACATAACAGATATTTTTGAAAAACAAGTTTTGCTTCTCTAAACTTAGGTTATTCATTAACTGGACACATCCCTGAGTAAGTATTACAAATGTTGTGGATTGTTTCAGTTAAACCCGGTTGGTTTTAATAAAATTGCTCTCATCATTCCCATTCTGGTCTTCTGTATTTGGAAATAATGCAGTACTAGATAAGTTCATGTTATTGTGGGTTTCTGCTAATAATCATTTGTGCCTATGAACTGAGTCTCACTGGAGGTTTCTAAATGCAGATCAGTGACTTCATTGTATTAGATTCACCTTGGTTGTTCAAAACAGAACATTTGTAGATAGGACTCAGATCTACCAAATCAGACTCTCCAGGGGGTAAGGCTGAGTACTTGGCATCTTTTTCAAATTCTCTGAGTTGGGGAACCTTGATGATGGTTGTTTGTGAGCTTTCAGTCTTCTGTTGATTGCTGGCTTCATGGTGCTGTGGCTTTGCTTTGTTCCATGTGGGTTTTTTGGTTCGTTTTTGTTTGCCTTGCTGGTAGCCGTGCTCTTTGTACTACTTGGTTAAAACAAGGCTCCGCCAGTGAGCTCCACAGCACCCTTATATGTGGCTGGAGCGTTCTCGACCGGAAATGCGGTCGTGTGAACTTGGCTGACCTTGATTCCTGGAAGACAGTGGGGTAAGACCATACTTTAAAAATAAATAAATGAAGCACATAAAAATCTTCGCAGTGGGATTGTTTTAGCATCTAGATATTAATTCGTTACTCCCCTCACTGTGTATAAAAGTGGGTCATTCACTGCTCCCCTCTGGCTGAATCACATTGCAGGAGCGACAGGGCAGACTGCCTTTGGAGGAATCACTGAGCAGAGAGGCAGATAGCTGGCTTCTTAAGGACACATACCCCCCACCCCCAGTCAAATTTATATCAATAAAGCAAGTTGTTGAGATTGACATGTCTCAACTGTTTATTTCTATTTTTCTTCCTGTATCATCTTTTCTTTTAGTTCAAGGTGTATGATTCATGACATTCGTTAACATATGTTTATTCAGTTAATTGCTTTGCACTCTTCTAGGCTCTAGGTTTACCAAGACAAATGTGCCTCGTTCCCTAGCTACAAAGGACGGAATGGCGGGAGAGTGAGAAAACAGCCCGGAAGGTGGAGTGTAGCGCGGTGTGCTCAGACGAGGCACTGGCGTGCTGCGCTAACTCGGCATCAGCACTAAGGAGAACTTTCTCATTGCTTGAGTCTTGAAGTGAGAAACGAATTAAGAGAATAGAGTTGGGAGGTGTCTCCCAGGAAGAAGGCACAGAATTTGTGACAGCTTGGGGGTATTTTTACAGGAAGGAAGTTACGATGCCAAGTTTTAAAAAAATAGGAATTGTTCATTCTAAATTCTTGGCTTGGTGAAGCTTTCTTTTGTTACTTGGCTTCCTTATTTGTTGTTAATTAATTCTTTGATTTTATTGATTTATAATTCAAAACCATAGGACTTTTGGGTACATATGCTATTTTGAAGAGAAAGGGTAAATTTAAAAATTATGTAAACTTGAAACCTGCCTGCCACCCTTTTGGAACACAACAGAGTATAAAGTGTTCTGAAGTATGAACACTTGTTTAGATGTATGTGCATTAATGTAATAATAACCTAACGCGATGTTTCACTGAGGTTGCTGGATTTGAGGAATAGGATATTAAGTTGGGAAAACAAACTGTCAGAAAAGATTAGAGAGTACAATGCCCTGGGCTCAAATAGGGTCCCAAATAATTCATAGTCTGATCAGCGAGAGTGGAAAACCTTGTAATTCTTGGGGTACTGAGTGGTGGACTCAGGAGGTTGGTGTGTTTCAGGAGAGGGGCAAAATTGGCCCCAGACTAACCGCTGTTCTGGCACTGCGTTACCAAAAGGGTCAAACTTTCCACATAACTGAATCAAAAGAAAGGTCAAAGTATTTGTAGGAATATCCAGAACCCAATATGTAAAAGTCCAGTACCCAAGCAAGCATTCACTCAAAAATTACCAGGCAGGTAAAGAAGCAGGAAAATATGACTCATAATAAGAAAGAAAAAAACAGTGAATAGAAACAGACCCAGAAACGACACAGAAAATAGAGTTAGTGAACACAGACAGTAGAACAGTTATAACTTACTTCATATGTTCAGGAAGCTACAGAAAAGACCGAATATGTTAAGTAGGAACATGGAAGATGTGAAAAGATCAAAATAGAACTTTCAGAAATTAAATCTGCAGTGTCTGAGATTAACAGCAGAAGCATGGAAAATTTCTAAATTGGATGAAAACCATTAATGTGTAAATCTGAGAAGCTCAACAAACCCTGAGCACAAGAAGTATGAAGAAAATGACAAGGCACATTATAGTAAGATGTTTAAAATAATGAGAAAATCTGCAAAATGACCGGAGGGACAAAGGTGAAGGGTCCGGCAGCCGGAGTGGTGCAGCGTCTTGTAAGCACTCAGAGAAAAAACTTGTCAAAAATAAGGGCGAGATAAAGACTTTCTGCAGGTGTGCAAAGGAGGAAAGAATTCATTACCAGCAGACCTGTATTACAAGAAATACAAAAAGAAAAGTTACACCAACTGGAAATCCGGATCTATGCAAAGAAATGAAGAACACCAGAATGTTAATTGTGTGGGCAGGTGTAAATTACTTTTATCGTTATTTAAATCTCTTTAACACATAATTAGGAGTTTAAAGGAGAATAGTAACAGTGTATTGTGAGGTGAAGGTAATACAGATAAAAAGGCAGGAGGGAGAAACAGACTCTTGTAATAAGGTTCTTAAACTATATGTGAATGGTATAATACCATTTGAATTTGATGAGTGAAAAATGAAAATTATAAACTCTAAAGCAACATTCAAATAGTATAATACATATACAATTCATTAGTCAACAAAGGAGATAAAATAGAATCATGAAAGAAAATGCAGCGCTAACCCAAATTAGGTGGAAAAGGACAAGTAGGACAAAAAACAAATAGGATGGACACAACAAGTTTCAAGGTGACTAACTGTATCAACAATCACATTAAATGTAAGTAATGTGCACACCTCGATTAAAAGACAGACACTGAAGTGAGCGCAGATAGGACAAAAAAGCAGGACCCTACCAGAAATCTACTTTAAATGTAAAGACACAAATAGGTTAAAAGGATGGGCTAAAATATACCGTGCTAACACTAATGAAAAAAAGTTGAAGTGGTTATATAAATATCAAAATAAATTTCATGGCAAAGACTATTACCAGGAATAAAGAGGGTTATTCCATAAACATAAAGAGATTAATTCATCAAGAGAACATAACAGTCCTGAATTTTCATGTACCTAATAGTAGCTTCAAAATTATTTTTTTAAAAAAATATTTTATTTATTTATTTTTAGAGAGAGGGGAAAGGAAGGAGAAAGAGAGGGGGAGAAACATCAATGTGTGGTTGCCTCCATGTGTCCCCTACTGGGGACCTGGCCTGCAACCCAGGCACGTGCCCTGACTGGGAATCGAACCAGTGACCCTTTGCTTCACAGGCCCGTGCTCAATCCACTGAGCTACACCAGCCAGGCCAGAATTCTTGAATCAAAATGAAAAGAACTACAAAGGTGTACGGACATACTCATACTTACAGTCGGAAATTTCAGCACTCCTCTCTCAGAAACTGACCGAGCAAGTGGAAGGAAATCAGCGGCGACACGCGTAGCTGGCTCGAACAGCACTGTGAACAGCACTGTCGAGCAGCTCCCCCTCACGGGCGTTTAGTGAGCGCTTCACCTCAGGACAACAAATACACGTTCTTCTGAAATGAGAGTGGGTCATAAAACAGTCTCAATACATTTAAAGGGATTCTAATGGGACAACATTTTTTTTTTTTTGCTCACAGTGGAATTAAATTGGAAATCAATAAAACAGATATCTAGGAAATCTCCAAATATGGGGATGATACTACATACTTAAATCCTTGGTACAAATAAAAATAAAAATCAATTTTAACTAAGTTAAAATCAAAATAAAGAAGTATTATAAACTGAATGAAAATTAATATACAATGTACCTAAATTTGTGGGATGCTATTAACAAAGTACATAAAGAAATTACTAAGATGAAAAGCTTTTACTAGGAAAGAAAGGTCTCAATGCATTGACTTTAGCTTCTACTTAGAAACTAAAAGAAAAAGAGCAAATTAAAACCATACTTATTCGGGAGAAGGGAAATAATAAAGCTAAGAATGAAGAGCAATGAAATGAAAAATAGAAAACCAAAAAATAAATAAATCAGTAAAAACTCCAAACTGGTTTTCAGAAGGTCAGAGTGACCCGTCTGGCTAGTAAACAGAGAAGACAAGTCGCCAACATTGGTGACGGGAGATCGTGTGTAGATATTTAAAAGATAATGAAGAAATACTATAAACAGCTTTATACTTGTAAACTCAGCACGTTAGAGGAAGTAGAAATACTTGCAAGGCACAAACTACCAAAACTCACTCAAGAAAAAAACAGATAACCTGAATAGTACTGTGTCTATAAAGTAAATTTAATTTGTTGTAAGGACCTTTCCTCAAACGAAATTACAAGTCTAGACGGATTCATCAAACCAACCTTGCTGAAATTATATTAAACTAATCTTGCTGAAACTGCCCCAGAACGCTGAAGAGAAAATTCTTTCCAACTCGTCATATGAAAGAGCCCTACTCTGATACCAAAACCCAGCAAAGCGACAAGAAGAGAAAACTACAGTTTGATATCTCGCATGATCATAGATGTACAAATTCTTAATAGATTTTCAATAAAACTCAACAATACAAGGAAAGGACAGTGCGTCATCCCTCAAGTAGGATGCAGTGTTGGTTTAACATGTGAAAATGAATACAATTCACCATATTAACAGACTAAAAGGAAAAAAATATGATCTCAGTAGATGCCAAAAGAAAATTTGACAAAAATTCAACATCCATTCCTGATTCAAAACAAAACAAAACAAAACTTTTTTACAAGTAGAGTAGTGGGAAGCTTTGCTAACCTGATGACAAAGGGCAGCTAAGGCAATTAGAATAAGGTGTTTGATAATGTTCTAGCCATCTATATCAGTACTGATTTTCTTTCTACTTGCTCCAGCAATTATTGAGAGGGGGGTGCTGAAATTTCTGACTATAATCAGTATGAATAGGTCCATCTCTCTGTGTAGTTATTTCAGTTTTTACCTCAAGAATTTTGAAGCTGTTATTAGGTACATAAAAACCCTGCAATAAACAGCTTACTTAATGGTAAATGCTTTGTGCCTGAGGCCAGAAACAAGTCAGAGGTGCCTCTCATACCACTGATGTCCTTGTGCTCATGGTCCTGGGCAGTGAGGTGAGGCCAGAAAGGAAAGAAGAGGCTTCCACCTCAGAAAGGAAGTGATCACTGTCCTTGTTAGCAAGTCACATGACTATTGATGTAGAGAAGCCTATGGCATTTACAAAAGAACACCTAGATAAATGACGAGCATATTTCCAGGGTTTAACACAAATACACAAAAGTTATGATTGTGTTTTTGTGGAGAAAAATGTACATCATTGAAAAACCAGAAGAATGTGGTTCTCTATGGGCGATAAGCTCCTAAACTTGGTTTTCTTTTTCCCCCCATATCTATTTTCTGACTTTTCTACAAGTGTTTACTTTTGTGGTAAAGACGGCAATACAAGTCATTTTTTCAGAAATATAACTTTTCAGCCCTATTATTTAATGTAGTTAAATAATTTTAGGTTAATATAGTTTAATAATTTTAGACACATATCACTATTTGACCATTTACCTTTAAAATATTTAAGGCATCCACTTAGATTCAGTCAGCGTTTTCTTATTCTGGCCTCCCATTTTCTTTGCCATCGGCTATGGCCCCCTTCCTTGCCTACCTTCCTTTGCCCCCTTAAGGAAGGCATTGTAAGAGCTTGTGATCCTGTTCATTGTTGTTTTTTCCGCATATGTACTGGGACTGGGAAATGCAGAATTGAAAAAGGCTCCTCCTGAGGCTTGTCCTCCTCTCCACCCTCGCCTCTTGTCAGTTTCTGTCTTGGCTTGCTGTATGCCAGCCATTCAAGGCTCCTCTCAGTTATGGGGAGCGACCTAGAAAGCCCACTCCCCACCGTGGCTGGCACTCATAGGTGCCGTTTCCCTTTTGTTAGATTCTTCCTCACCCCGCCTCCACCCACCTCCAGATTCTTTATTTAGTTCTTAGCATAGATACCACTTCCCAGGAAGCTTTCCTGGACCTGCCCAGCAGGTTAAAGACTCTCATAGTACCTTCCCAGAATTTATCACTGCTGTACTTAATACTTTTTGAGTAACCACTGGACTGAAATCTTGTTCCTGTCACTGGTGTGTTCTGTGAGTTGTTCTGCAGAGCTGGGCTTCAGTATGTGTTGAGTTATGAAGTCTCTGGGCTCATCTATGACAAACCAGCTTGGCCTCTGGGTGGATTAACAGTGCACTCTGGCCAGGGGTTAGACGGAGCAGATCTCATTGTTAACACAATGAATTTCTTGGAATTTCAGGTAACACAGGAAGAAGGACAGCAGTTAGCACGGCAACTGAAGGTGACTTACATGGAGGCGTCAGCAAAGATTAGGATGAATGTAGACCAGGCTTTCCATGAGCTTGTCCGGGTTATAAGGTAAGCAAAACAGTCTAGAAATTTATTGGACTGAATTTTACACCATGCTTTTAAAAACTGTAAACTGAAAAAAAAACCTGTTAAATGTTTTTAGTAAGAAAGAACATTATTTCTAGGAGTGATTCTGTTCTAGGGGTTAATGCGCAAGTTGTGTTAAAAATTTCAATCAAGTACGTATTATATTCTAGGTACTTCCTCCATATAAAACCTAATCTAATTGTAGTGACGTAGACAGTGCACATAGTGACTCTGAAGAGAGTCTCATACCTCATACCACAGTGGTGGTGTGAGGATGGCGGGGACCGCAGCTGCGTTTGAGGGTGGTTTCTGCCTGAGACCGTGCCGAGTGCTTCACGTTGAATCCTCGCTCCAACCCCAGTAAACTGAGTGCTTTCATTTATCTCCACTCAGATGCAGAAACAGATACAGAGAGGTTAAATAACTTGTTCAAAACTTATGCATATTGAGGGGTAGAACTGGGACTTGAATCCGTATCTCTGGCTCCATAGCCTGTGCTCTTAGCTTTGCTTCGTACTGGGCTCCTCCCAGCAATGAGTAAGCTGAGTAAATAGTAGAGATTCAGCAGCGCCACAGGCCATGAGGTGTACTGTTCAGACTACAAAGCGTCCTTCTGTTAGCTGGCCTGGCAGGCCCCTGTGGCTCAGAAAGTGTTAATGAGTTCTAGGAAGCTGGAGGTGACGGGTGAGGTCACTGGAGTTACTGTATGTGCTTGCCCGGGAGAAAGACTGAGTTGCTTATGTGGGCAGGGTTTGATTTGATTATTTTGAGTCTGTGCCCGTCCCTACTTGACCCTCTGGTCTCCAGATCCACTGGTTTCTCTGCCAGTTCATTTGACAGGTGTGTGGAGCGGGCTCGTATCAGTTATGTGTAAGCCGAACTGATACCTGAACTGTGAGCTTCTTGTAACTTTTAGCCTCTTACTAGAGCATTCTCTTTATGGTGTATGTGGGGGGGTGTGAGATAAGAAATTGTATTTTGGTTTGGTTTTTTCTAGTACTAGTTAAAAATCTGAGGTCTGTTATTTTTTAATGAATACAGAGTCCGAATTTTGCGAGATGAAAGGTTTCTGCAGATAGATGGTGGTGATAGTTGTACAACATTGTGAATATATTTAAATGCCACTGAACTGTAGCCTTAAAAGTGGTTAAGATGGTAAATTTTATGTTACGCATATTTTAACACACAGAGATGAATTAGTCCTTCTTAAAGTAATTTCCACTGCCATTTTGAAATGTTTTGTCTGGTTTTGATCCCCAGTATCTA
>PVKM010019978.1:0-23722 GCA_004027735.1 Carollia perspicillata | reverse complement strand
GGTTCCCTCTAAGAGTTTGTGGAGTCTCCCCATCTTCACCATGAAGGGGCTGGACCAGCCAGGAGCTGAATCATCCAAGACCAACAAGGGCCATAGTGACAACTGGCCTCGGTGACCAGTCCCCTAGCTTGTTATGCAGGAAAACAGGCCCAACGTTGTCAGATCTTGCACTTTTTAGGAGAACTTTTTGGAAGTTTAGTTTTTACATAAAATGCATGCTTTGAAAAAATATTGTGTGGGCCTAGGCTGCAAAGAATCAAATGTTCTTATACATCAGTGGTAGGAGCACAAAAAGATTCAGCCTGATAGTAGAGAAAATGGGGCAGTATCTTTCAAAACTAGAGGAGTGACTACACTTTGATCCTGTTGATCCTAACTTCTAGGAATTTCCCCGTAATTCACCTCTAAACCACTACCGAACAAGACACACCCAAGGCTATTTGTGACAGCATTTTAATATCCCCAAAGTGAAAACAGCTCCAAACGTCCGCCCACAAAGGACTGCTTGAAGGTTGGTTTATTCATACCATGGAGGACTTTGTGACTGGAAAAAAGAAGGGACCATCTCTGTGTATTTTATGGAGCGATCTCCAGGATCCTTTACGTGATCAAAGCAAAGTGCAGCACGGTGTGTGGCAAAGTGCTTTTCAAACCCAAGTCCCCCAGCTGAGGACAGAGGGAATGTGCAAAGCCCAGTGCATTGGCTGTCTCTGAGGGAAGGGCCAGTAGAGCTCCCACTCTGTGTGTGTGTGTGTGTGTGTGTGTGTGTGTGTGTGTGTGTGTGTGAGAGAGAGAGAGAGAGAGAGAGAGAGAGAGAGAGAGAGCGAGAGCGCCAGTGTTCCACCCTACTACAGGAAGCGGCAGAGACTTGTTGACTGTAGACCTCCCCCAGGGACAAGCACTGCCCGGAGGGCCATGGGCAAGCCCAGCGTCTCTTTAGTAACAGCCTAGGTGAGTCACACTAGTGTGACTTTGCCGGAAGAGTGTCGGACTTCAATTCCAACAGTATTAGGTTCCAATACCAGATCTGCCCCTGACAGCCGTGAAGACCTCTCTCCTTCCTCCCACCTAGCACAATTATCTGTGTGTTCATTCTTATAATAATGCCTTTTCCACCACTGGAACATGGGCTCTGTGAGACTGAATGATCTGTTTGCCCACCACTGAATCTAGCACTTCCCATAGGGCCTGGCATGTGGGGGGTTCTTACTAAATATTTATTGAATGAATGACTAAAATGAATAAATGGGCAATGTATAGAAAGAATTTAACATAGTGCCGAGGCATGGTTAAATGGTCGGTTACAGCTAGTAGCAGTTTACTTCGTGTTAGGGTGATGGTATTTACAAGCTGTATGACTTGAGACAACTTAATGAAATCCCTGAGCCCTGCTTTCCTCATCTGTATCATGGATGCGATAATTCCAGGTGGTGGTGTGAGCATTAATGAGCTGGCATATGGGAATCACTCAGCATATGCTTTGGCATATAAGAGATAATAAGCGGTGGTTATCATGAAAGAGACATGGTATAAAGCAGTAAACAGGAGAAGCAGGCAAATCTCTCGCCTGGTGCTAACACTCGGCGAGCACTGCCCGAACAGGCCCTGCCCCGCGCCTTCGCTGCCCCTTATGTCGGGTAGCCTCCCCCTCTGCAGCACGTGCGGGCTGAGCGGGTCCTCTGCGCTAGGCACCGCACCAGGAGTAACTTCAAAAAATGAGCAATTAATAGGGATGACTTTCTCTCAGGGGTAATGAAAAGGTCCCAAAATTGTGTGGTGATGGCGCACCACTCTGTGAATGTACTAAAAACCATTGGCTTGTACACTTGAAGTGGATGAATGAACGGTGTGCCATGTAAACTCGACTCAGTAAGGCTGACATTGTAAGAAGAAGAAGGAGAAGAAGGAAGAAGAGGAGGAGGAAGAGGACGGGAATAGACCTGTAACCCCCCTACTTGTGTGACTTTGGGCAAGTCACTTCACCTCTCTGCCTCAGTTTTCTCTTCTGGAATGCAGGAATAATAATACAACCTATTTCATAGAGTTTTGGTGAGGGCTAAACAAATGTTTTAAAAAGTACTAGTTTAGAGTTTCATGTGTAAGAAGAGCTCCGTAAATGTGGGCTAACATCATCGCCATCATGGTTGTTAATATGTAGATGCTGAGACAGAAATTACAAAGTAATATGGGAAAAAGAGGAAGGGGCTCTTACTGAGCTCCCCTGGATGGGAGCAGGAAGGAGTCAGGGAGGGAGGGAGGGAGGAGGAGACGATATCTAAGCTGGGTGAGAATTCATCCCCACAGAAGGATGTGAAGAGTGTATGGCAAAGGTGTGGGTGAGAGGCAACATGGTTAAGGTGGGGAACTACTAGCAATTTGTCCTACAAAGGACAAGGCCAGCAGCAAACCTTTACTGTGAAGAAAATGCGGAGACGACCAGCAGAAAGCAACTTGGCAGGTTTGCATACCAAGATAATCCCTTCAGTGGGGAAGACAAGTGTTAAGAGAAGGAGGACTGAAGTGGCAGAGAAGTTTGGAGACTATTGCAACAATTCGAGTGAGAGATGACCAAGGCTTCAACTCAGACTTTGAGATTAGGGTACTGAGGCCAGGGCTTCTGTGACAGTAAGGGGCAGAGACTCGCTCATCACTCCAGAAAAAGGCTATTCAGCAGGAAACCTCACAGAAACCCCAGGGCAGTGTTCCAGGCAGGCATCCCAGGGGCCAGGATTGGAACATGAAAACTAGGAGGCAAGGAGGTATTTTTTCTAGTTTCCTGTCTCAGCATCTCTGCTCCATTGTCTTCTGTTGACTGGTGCACTTTCTGTGTGACTCATGGTTTTTGCCTAACTTCTCTTTGTGGGTGACCCAAGAGTAATCTCCACCCCGACGCTACCTCTAGGAACAACCACCAGCTGCCTTCTTCCCTCTGGACCACTTGACTCCAATTTGAGACAGGATCTGAGCATCTCCGCTCATTTTTTGATCCAGAGCAGGCAAATCATAGGTCAAGGGCCATCCCATAGATGAGGGTGGGGGCCGGTCCACAAGGTGGAGGATTTGACTACTTGGGGTAGCAGGGTTCTGATAAAGGACCATCCTTGCAGATACCCGAAATACATCTCATATAGTAGGCCTTGAGGGGAAGTGGTAAATTTTAAATTTATTGGGCAATAAAATCAGTGTTATTAGGTAATTGTTTGGATGTGGGAGGTGAGTTGGACTGAAGATGACATCAGAGGTTGGCTTGGGTAACCGGGTGATCTCTCAGCCCCACTTTCTCCAGTGTTGCTGCTGCTCTCATGTTCTCGGGAAGCTTTTCCACTTAATTCAGTCAGGGTCTTGGGAGGGAATGGGTGGTTCTCTCACATTGGGAGACTGGAGGAGAGCTGAGTCAGCGGCCAACAGCACAGGGTATAGGGTAACCACAAGGGATAGTCAGTGCCTTAGGGCTAGAAACAGCAGCAGGCTGTCCAGTGTCAGGCCAGCAAAGGATGAGGAGAGGGAGGCCTGCCGGACACAGCCAGCCATGGTAATAGGAAGCTGGGAAGGCAACACCCTGCCCTGGCCCCCCAAGCACTATCTTCAACAGGGAGACAGACAGAAGGAAGCCTATTGATGTATCCCATGCAGCCTCCCTGGGGCAGGAAGGAGAAGCTCTGGAGGAGAAAAGGACAGACAACCAGTGCATGCCTCATGGTGGGGTTTATAGCCAACCTTCTCAGCAATCCAAGCTGGCAGGGGCCACTACATCCTGATAGCCTCCACCTGAAAATCATAGTTCTGGTTTGTTTGACTAGGTCAATTATCCACCCTTGGATGAGTCACTGTAGCAAAAAAAAAAAAAGGGAGAGTGTGCCCTGATTGGCTAAGCCGGAAGCTGCGGGTGGAGTCAGCTCTGATGCAACCTCCTGGCCAAGATGAGAGACAGTAAATCCCCAAGGAAATCAATGTGTTGTTAACTGACCAAATAAAAGGAAAAGATGTCCACTACTGTCCATAGAAGACTCTTGAAAGACTTTTAACTGAGGGTTTGTAGTTCCTGCTGGATTGGTTGGGGGAAAGAGACCAGAGTGCAACTGGTGAATGAGTGAGCCCAGCCACAAGGGATGGAGGGTCCCCTCCCCTAGCAGGGATGAACCTTAACATTCTGCAGCTTCAGTGCTCACCGGCAACTGGTTCAGCCTTCTCATCAAGAGTGAGGACCCCTCGTTGTCAGTAAAGACCACCAAGCCTTGTTTTATGAATTCAGTCCTTGCAGTTACACCTAGGGGAGACTTCTCTGCACCCACTGAATTTTGCTGGAAGGTGCCACCTAGTGGAACATCAGATGACCTCACATTTAGACAAAAAACAAACAAACAAACAAAACAAACACACAAAAGCAAAAAAATACCTTATGAGGATTTTTGCACCCCAAAAGCCTTGACCAATGGTTCTCTCACTTGACTGGAGATTGGAACCACCTGGGGATGGCCAAATCCCACCCCCAGAGGTTCTGACTTAATTGGTCTGGGGTGCGGGGACGGCATCCAGAGTTTTAAAAGGTCCCCAGGTGATTCTGTGAGCAGTCAAGGTTGAGGCCACTGGGTTATAGAGTTCCCGGCCTTTTCTTCAGCTGAGATGGGGATCACTTCCCGAAGAGTCTCAAGCTCCCAGGAAAAGCTCCCCTTCCCTTGTACCCCACTACCTATTTGTGTCATTGTACAACTCTTTTTCCTTTGTGCAAAAATGAAAAATCGTTAACTAGGAAGCACTTTCATTTCTCAAGCCCCGATATTTATTTCAGTGGCAGTGCCTGGAGCAGGACGGCTCTCTGTGCACCTGTTATTTGCATCTGACCCCTCTGACCAACACTCTGTTTGAGACGTACCCACCCGATGATGTGGCATATTTACTCTTGGAGATTTATGGCCTTCTATGTTTGCTCTTTCAAAGTGTATCCTGCTCAAGGCGCCTTCCACGTCTACTGTCTTGATTCAACAGCATTGCCTTATACTTGGCAGGATTGGGTTTAATTGGCATCTCACTGTGGAAATGACAAAGTAGACACCGAGAGAAAGACAGGCAATTTTCTGTCTAGAGGTCATTTCAAAAAGGCATCTGCAAACCCTTTCTTTTTATTCAAGCTAGGAACTGAAATGTCACTAAATGCTCACATTGAACTGAATCACCTGAGTGGCATTCTATGTCTGGCTTCCCTTCTCCCGTCCTGCCTTGCGAGATTGAGTCTCAGAATTTTAGACATAAAAAGACCACAAAGAGTGTCTGGTTCAACTGCTTTGTTTAATGCAGCCAAATTCTATCTTTGTTTAGACATCTGCAGTTCCTGCTACCACACACACTCATGATACACCTGCTGCCCAGAGAATCGGAACAACCTGTCTGAAGCCCCTCCCTGTGTGGCTTCTGAAGCCTGATCTGTAGACTGATGCGCAGACCAACACCTCCTGACTTGCTGATCTGTTCTACTCGTATACCCCCTCGGCTTTGGGAGAGGCCAGACCAGCCTGGAGGTCTAGCCCTTGACAAATGGGGTCAGCAACAGAGGACCCTGGGAAAGCCAAGGTGAGGACATCTGGTAGGAAAGGTTTTCGTGTCCTCATCAGGAATGCTAATGGCCTGCACTTGTCCCTTGTTGCCTCTCGTCTAGCGGACCCTTCTTGCTGAAGTATGTCTCAGAGAATATCGAAAGAGATGCCTGTTACTGATGGCAATGGTGACAAGAGACACAACTGAAGAGTGAGAGAATAAACAGCTCACCAAAAAAGAAAGAAAGAGAAAAAGAAAGATAAGGAAGTAAAGATGGGGAAAGACAGAAGATGATCATCGTTCATCAAATGTATATATTAAATACATTATATATGTATTTAATGTGTATATATCCTTTATGTATACCAGAAAAACAAGCAGATAATCAAATATATAAGATTTTGGCCAAGAGGAATATGCACTATGAATAATACATAGCAAGATGTAAAGTATGGAAAACACCATATGATTTCACTTATTTGTGGAATCTAAAGAACAAAATAAACAAACAAAATTGAAAAAGACTCATAGCCACAGAGAGTGACCTGCTGGTTGCCAGAGGGGTGGGGTTGGGGGACTGGGTGAACGGAGTGAAGGGATGAAGAAGCACAAATTGCTAGTTACAAAATAGTCACGGGGATGTAAATAAAGCCTAGGGAATGTAGTCAATAATGTGTGGTAACTATGTACGGTGTCAGTTGGGGTACTGAAAATGTTGAGGGAAACACTATGTTAAAGTATATGATTGTCTTATCCACTGAGCTGTACACATGAAAACAATGCATAATAAAATTGAAAGAACAAAAAAGGATTGAGAGAGCACTTCAGGTGGGAGGTCAGGGAGGGTCTCTGTGAGGAGGTGACACTTAGGCTGAGATTTGAAGGGTAAGAAGGAGCAGCAGTAGGGGGAGATGTGGAGAAACAGCCTTCCTGGCTGAGACAAAGGCCTTGGGGCTAGACTGGACATGGCGCCGTCAGTGCCCAGGAAGGGCTTGTGGCTGGTTTGGGGTGAGTGACAGCAGGGTGATAGATGAGGTTGGAGAGGCCCAGGCCACAGCCATACGTTTTTGCCATGCAGCTGAAATTCTGTTCATCCCTCCTCAGTATTCCTATTGGTGTTTGGCTTTTATTTCGGCCAGTTACTAGTTTCACTGGGCCAGCATCTGTGGTATGCCCTTTACGCACATTATCTCATTTAATGCCCACCATGGGCCTAGGACAGCTCAGGCTGAAAGTAACATTTCTTGCTTAATTCACTTGATGACCTGATCAGTTTTCCCAGAAAAACAGCCAGAGCTAATGGGCTGCCCACATGTCTCAGATGGTATTGTCTCAGTGAGCGGGATAAAGCCCCAGGAGTTTCCTCTCCCTGGCATCTCACATTGTAGAAGGAGATCAAAGAGCCCAGGATTAAAGCCGGGTTAATGGGTTCAAGTTTCTATTGAGGGCTGACCAGGCTGGTGTGTAGTTTTGATTAACAAGTCACTCAGTAAGACACAAGAAAAAGCTCAAATCCAATTTTGCACAGAACCCTCTAGGGAGCTGGAAGAAGAGCTAGAGAGGAGAGAGACAGTGAAGGTTTTTGTGTACCTGATCTCAGCTGCTACCTTCACTCCACCATTAATTACTGAGCATCTACAGTGTTTCCAGCCCAGGAGGGGCCACAGCTTAGCTTCTTGTGGTTAAGCATGAGAATGAGCTATACCGTACATGTAAAAAAATACAAAGTTCCTTGTTCCTTCTTGCTTAGAGCTCACAATCTAGATGAGGAAATAAAAAAATGATACCTATTCCAAGGAAAAATCAAGCAACTAGTGATGATAGGGATGCTCTTTGATATTTTAGATCAGTTGGCCAGGGCATTTGATTCCTAAGAGATGGGAGGGAGAGAACTAGGCAAAGGTCTAGAGGAAGAGATTTCTAGACAATGGCACAGCAAAACTGCAAAGGCCCCCAGGCCACCTTCAGCTTGGTTCCTTTGAAGGATACAGCAAGAAGGGCTATGGTAAGTAGAAGGGAAGCAGAGAAAAGCAAAATCTAGAAGTCAGGTCAGGTCACATAGGGCCTCATGGGCTGGGATCAGGATTCTCATTGATTATTGTAACATAAAAGGGAAGTCACAGGTGAGTAACTTGTTTGTAAAAGGGTCATCCTAGCTACTCTGCTTCTCCATGGTGCTCCCCACATGGAGGCACATTAAAGGGTTCTGCGACATCATCGTCCCCTCTAGGAACTTCCACTTCTGTCAAAGAGACAGGATGGGAATTCAACTATATGAATACTGCAGATCAGCTGCAGTATTTTTTAAAAGGACTATTTATAGCAACATTATTCACAAGAGCTGGAAGGTGTAAATAATCCAAATATCCATAGATGGATGAATGGATAAACAAAATACTTACAATGAAATATTATTCAATATTATTCCATCTTAAAAAGGGATGAAATTCTGATACATGATACAACATGGATAAGCCTTAAAAACATTTAAGCTAAGTGAAATAAGCCAAACAGAAAAGGACAAATATTGTAAGATTCTATTTATAAAAAGTACCTAGAATGGGCCAATTCATAAAGACAGAAAGTGGAATGATGGTTACCAGGGTTTGAGAGGAGGGGCACTGGGGAGTTAGTGTTTAATGGGGACAGAGTTTCAGTTTAGGAAGATGAAAAGTTCTGGAGATGGATAGTGGTGGTGGTTGCATAGCGATATGAAAGTACTTAATGCCACCAAATGGTTAAAATGGTAAGTTTGTGTCATGCATAGTTTACCACAATAAAACAAATACTTTTAAAAGACATAGGTAAGGATTAGAGATAGAAGAATGGGCAGTCGAGGCAGGGATAATGGCAAAGGCAAAGGCCCAGAGAGGGGAATGTGCCTGGTATTCTCTGATGAACAGCAAGAAGGCCCATGGGTTGGGGCATAAGGAAGAGAGTAAAGGGTGAGGGCCATCCATATGCAGCCTTGTAGGATCTTGCAGTTCTTTGTAGAAATCCAGTGGGAGGTGGAAAGCCACTGGAGGGATTTGAGCAGAGGGTGATGCTATCTGACCTTTGTTAAAACAAGATCATTCTGGCTTCTGCTTTCTTCACTTTGAGTCCCATTTGCAAAAGAAAATCAGAAAAGCATTTATCTCACAGAGTAATTGTGAGCATTAAGAGAGGTAATGCATGTCAAGAGCTTAACGTGGCGCCTGACATAGCATTCAACAGAAGGTAGGCATTGCTGTGACAGAGGTCCAAAGCACACAAGCAGCCCCCTGAGGAGGTCTGGAAGACTTCATGAAGGAGGTGGAAGTTCAACTAGACATGGGAAGATGTCTAAGAGTTCCACCAACATTGGTGGGAAAGTCGAGAGGGCTTTCTGGGTGGAAAGAACTAAGTGGTCAAGGAAAGCAGCCAGCAAGTGGTCAAGGCAGAGGAAGAGAGAATGTCTGATCATCCCCAGCAGGTCACAGTGAGGAGTGTGGGCTCTAGAGCCCAGGAGATGGGAGCTTTGCAGGTTTTGTAGCAGGTGTCAAGATCTATGTGATTGGCCATAAAAATCCTAGAAGAAAACCTAGGCAGTAAAATCTCGGACATTTCTTGTAGCAATATTTTTTTCTGTTATACCTCCTCGGGCAAGGGAAACACCAGAGTAACCCAAATAAACTCAATAAAAAAAAGACTTATTTAAAAAAAAATAGAAAGCAGAAAAAGAAAAAGATCTATGAGTGTTGGTCTCAGAAAACACAATCCCCATTGCTCAGCCTGGAGCTGGAAAAACAGGAAAGCAGAAGTCGTTAGGACACTAGGGATCCAAGGCTGGGGGTGCTAGGCAGCGGCAGGGCTGGAGATGGAGAAAATCAAGAGGATGCCTGTGGCGTGGAAAAGAGAAGGGTAACCAGGAGGGCCCGTGGCCCCTGAGCATCAGAGAGGAATCAATTAGGTGAAGCGCACTGAGGAGCGACAGCATCACCGTCCAGCTCCTTGGCCCTCCACAGTCCTCCCCACGGTCACAGACACATTCCATCGTCTGATGTGCTTCTGTATTTAATGTTTCTACTCCCAAACGTCAGGGCTTGAGTCTGTTTCCATTTCATCCCTGTGCCTAGCTGAAGGACTAACCGGAGACAGAGATGGACATGAGGTTTCAGAAAGGGCTCCGTGCGAGCTGATTGCCTAGAAGTACACGTGGGACTAGAGGGCACACCAACTGCAAGGAGATTGGGCTTGCGCGACTAAAGATCCTGCGGAGGGGCTCCGGTCACCTCCCCGCGGGTCTGCAAGGGATGACAGACAGGCGGCAGACGGGCACAGCTCCACAGTTTACGCAAGGCGTTCGCACCTAACGCCAGGAACTCCGAAAGGAAGAAAACGAGGGACTGCCGGCCAAACAGTGCGTGTGGAGCCCGGCTGCCGCCCCATTTCACAGGGGTGGCCTAGGGATACGGAGTCCCCAGAGTCACATTAAGTCCGCAGGTTCTCCGAGCAGAGCCGAGGTGGGTGGGATGGCACAGTTCCGGGGGCTGCTGGCGCGGAGCGTCCGGCCTGTATCCCCGGGGAGCTCGCAAGCCGTCGACGGGAACCCTTAGCAGAGGTTACGAGCCTGGGCTTTGGAATCCCCGCGCGCGTCCCAGCGCGCAAAGACACACGAGTGTCCAGCCCGCGCCGGTGAGCGCCCAACTCGCCAACTCCCGGACTTTCGCAAAGCTCCCGCGGGCGGGGGAGCCTCTGAGGAGCGGGCGGCACCATTGCGGCCGGAGAGGGGGAAGCGGTCTGCACCCGGACCCCGCTGCGCCCGGGCGGACCAGAAAGAGCTGCGAGAAGGCTGGGACATGCGGCATACAGAGCTCAGCAGTAGATCTGCAGAAGCACGGCACGGAGCGAGCGATTCGCCTGGGATCGGGGCTACAGGGACAGCGGGGAGCTTCCCCCGTGGCGGCGACGCGATGGCCGAGCCCGGCTCCCCGGCTGGCGAGCGGCGGAAGTGCCGCGGAGTAGGAGCGGGGCCGGCGCCGCGGCAGCTTCTCCTCGCCGAGCTGCTGCCGCCTCCGAGCGGACTGGCGGACGGGTGGACGCCCGGAGCTGGGGGCCGCGCGGCGGGACCGGCGGGACGCCGCGGGGCTGACCGGCCCCGATGAGGCGGAAGGAGAAGCGGCTTCTGCAGGCGGTGGCGCTGGTGCTGGCGGCCCTGGTCCTTCTGCCCAACGTGGGACTCTGGGCGCTGTACCGCGAACGGCAGCCCGACGGCACCCCCGGGGAATCGGGGGCAGCGGTGCCCCCTGCAGCCGGACAGGTGAGTCTCCCAGTTGTCATATGGTTAAGAACACTCTCTCTCCCCAAATTTACTTGTAGGTTTTGGTTCCTTTCTTCACCTTCCCCTACCTTCTCAGAGTCAGCGCCAGAGACTCCTCTGTTCTTTCCTTTTTTCTTTTTTTTTTTTTTGGTTGGGAAATTGAGGCTTGGAAAAGGACAGGGACTTGTCCAGGGTCCCACACCCGTCGGAGACAGAGTCAGAACTAGAATCCTGGACTCCTGGTACCAGTCTGGAGGTGTGTTTCTTGCCGTAGGTTACCATCCTCCTTTCTGTCCCTGTCCGGGCATCCCCTCTTCACTTCCAGCCTCTCTCTTTTGGAGGATCCTGTCTGCATGCCCTTGTCCCAGGATAACTCTTTCTTCTGGAGACCCCGGTGCTTCCGTTTGGTGTCCAGGTCTATTCTACTTTCCCCCCACCTGCTGATTCCGGTGTTCCCTACTCAGGTCAGCCCCTTTCCTGGTTTCCCATCTACCCTAAGAGTCACCTGGGCCTCCACGCTCTCCCGGTTCGTTCACCCTCCCTCCTTCCCAGCCTTATTTCTTTCCCAGATCCTGTGGGTCCCTTGGAGGATGCAAAGATCAAGCTCCCCTTGGAGCTTCAGGCCCTAGAGGTGGGACAGGGGGTGAGCTCCTGGTCCTTGAGGGGCCTGCTGCCTCTGACCTCCTGGAGGTCCAGAAGTGAGGGCTCTGGTGGAGGGACTCCCCAAATTTCCGAGGCTATTTGTGCCCAGTGCCCTGAAAATGGACTATCTGTATGCCTTCCTTGTCCCTTCTCAGAGTACCTGTGACCCCTCTGAACTTGTCCAGTCTGATTAGGTGTGGTGTTCCTTGTAGCAGGAATTAGGATCTTAGTTGTTTCTGCCTCCTCTGAACTCACCCATATATGCATGTGTTTGCATGTACTATGTGTCACACATACATGTGCACCGATAGCAGAAGCTCTCTCAGATCACTGCTACCCTTCCAGCCCCTGGCTCAGTAGGTGCCCGTCAACGTATGCATGTGCGAACTGTTTCACACAGTGGGACATTTCAGATTTGTTCCAAGATTTCCTTGTTCCCACAGGAAGCAGATAGTTTGTGCATAGGAGTCAAATTTGACTGATTGTTGTCGGCAGGATGAGCAAAGAGGCTGACTTTTAAGCTGATGGGTTTCCTTTATCTTCCCAATATCTGGCTGCCCTATGGGCAGTGTGGCATCTCGAATACAGCGGGCAGGCTCTTTGTGACAGGGCTGACCAGTTTTGAGTGTAGCCTGTCCCTCTGGTCATTGTTGCAAACTGTCCTGGAGGCCCTGGATGATCCTTCTGCTGGAGCTCACTGTTTGACACTGAGGTGCTCAGCTCGTTCCTAAACCCCTGGTTCAAACCCTGACGGCCAACTTAGACCCCTCTCCCTTAAATACTGCATTCATATGGGTTTTTCCTTCATGAGATCTTTCTTCTGTTCCCATCCTTTGCCAACATCAGGGTCAAGAGGTCAGGGTTCTGTCCTCTGCCCTACCATTAACTTGCCGTGTATGTCCTTGAGCACCTCCCAGATCCCTCTGTGAGCCTCCCTTTCTCCTTATGTACAATGTGGTTGTTGGTCCAGGTTGACCATTCTGTATGCAGTGAATGAATTGATGAGGAGTACACTGACCACTTTTCTCCTGGGGCTGGAGCCCCTTGTAGCATCTCTAGCTGTGGGGGCGCCATACTGGACATAGCCCCAGGTCAAGGGGGGAGACTGCCCTGCCCAGGTGCAAACTGTCCTTTGTAATAGCCCTAGCCAGTTCTAAAGTAGCTCATAACATTCTGCCTCAGCCTGGAGAAAGCCCTCATATTTCATTTGCTGTGGATGCCAGAGACATCCTGATTCTCATTTTCTATAGACCCAGATGTGTAGAGAGAAGGTCAAGGTTAACCGCCAGTTTGTCCTGAGCTTTCAAAGTAAATTACTCACTTGTGCAAGACGGAGTTCATGGAGTAAGGCAGCCTTTTGGGCAGAGAGAGAGGGAAGCAACAGCTGGGCGCTGCTCAGAGCCCTTAACTGAAATGGACAGATAGGCATATCTGGGAAGGTCTAGTTCTTGTTCATTTCTTTTGCTGTGCACTGTCATGAAGAGGAGGAGGAACAAGTGGTGAATGGGGTTTGGAGGTGGTGGTAGGGGTTGCCAACTGATTATCCTTGTTTTGGAGAGAATCACTCTGCCTCCTGGGAGCAGCAGAATGGAGCTGTTTCCCCAATGATAAGCTCTTCTTAGGTGCTATAGGATTCTGCATTCATCTGCTGCCTTTCAGGAACACCCTGCCAAATTTTCACACAGTCCCCTATTTGTTCCGTTCTCCTGCAGATGCACTGCACTGGGCTTCACCCCCAGTCCCGTGTTTGAATGTCAGCTGGCCTTGAGGGAAGAGGCTGACTCCTTACAGCGACAGTGCTTCGTCCCTCGTCCCAGTGCACTGGAATGTGCACGGAACATGCCAGGCTGCTGTCTGGGGAATCTGGCATCTTGAGCTCACAGAGCTGCTTTCGACAGGGCTGACCAGTTCTGAGCTCAGCCTGCCACTCTTGTAATTGTTGAGAATTATCCCAGAGAACCTCGTTGATCTTTCTCACAGAAATAACTGCCGAGGCTCTGGAGGGAAGTCTGACAGGACTTTATCCAAATGAAAAATATATTCCTTGTGGGTTAGAGAGAAGTTTCTTTGAGAGTAACAAATGCACTGTTTGAGCAGTTCTTTAACTCCTTGTTTTCTCCACTGGACTGAAGAATACAGAATTTTAAATTAAGAGCATTTATCATCTGCCACAATCCGAATTCTACATAATTGTCACGTTGGCTCATTCTGGGTGCACCTCTGGAGCCGGGTAGGGCAGCTGATTTATAAGGGACACATAATGCTGTTAGGATTTCAGCATTCATCTGGTCAGACAGCTCAGCTGGCTGCTTTGAAAGCTGCAAAACCAAGCAAGGAAGGCCAGTTTTGAAGCCGTCTTCACTGTAATTTGGGGTTCCCTCCCATTCCTAGCCCCCATCCGCTTGACATCTTGGTTTGATTCTGCAGTCTGTTTCATATTCCAGACTTGGGAACTGGCCATTCAAAACTTATGCTAAGAAATACGATGCAGTCTCTCCCTGTTTCTGAGCTATGATCTCTTGTGAGAAATGACTTCATTGGATAATAGCGACCATGGAATAGAAATTGGTGGGATAGTGGAATAACAACGACTTAAGGTTCAAGTATCAAGAGTTTTTTTCATTGTGTCTTTATTTTTCATTGTAAACTTTATTCTTAGAACATCCAGAAATCAATACTTTTTCCTCTTTGTCAGTCTTCCTGGTGGCAGAGCCTTACTAGTCAGAAAGTTAAGTGCCATAGAAATGTAGCCTTGGAATGATTTCCTTCATTTTCCACTGAGGGGCTGGGATCCTTTAGAGGGCTAACCACTTCTCTGTCTGCGTGCTCAGCTGAAATCTGATGCCACAGGGGAAGGATTGTTGATTTACCTGAGCAAATCTGGCTGCCCGCATTCTTTCTCTTACCCTGGGCTTGCAGCCTCCCAAGGAGCCCAACTGAGGAAGGCCTCGGAACAGAGGCCTGGGTTCTAGTTCTCTGTCCTTCCCTAAACTTACTGCGTGACCTTAGGAAAGTGGTTTAACCTCTCTGGGCCTTGGATTCCTTATCTGTCACTTGAGGGCTTAGGTTCAGAAGGGGAAAGGTAATTGTGTGTTATTCTGGTGCTGTCCTCCCCTGGCCAGGGCAGACATTTCTAAGCAATCTCTTTTCCATTAAGCCCAGACTTGGCCTCAGACTATTTCTCCATACTGCTACTCAAGTAGCATTAATGGTATGTTGAAACTCATTTGTGTTGTAGGGAATGGATCCTGTTAGGACTTTTCTACCTATAACATCCTGGATTCTGTGAGTTTGTTTGGAAGCGTGTATTAGAAAGGCCTGGAGAGTAGCAGTGTGTTTAAACAGGCTTCCACATTCTAACCTGTTATGAGGCCACTACTTAGGGATGTGCATAGCCTAATGCTGTCTCTCAGGCTGTAGTCTAAGGATGTTCAGCTTCTAATCTGTTGGCTGCAGTGACATGATAAAAAAATAATGGAATCAGGAATGAAAAAGCAAAAGCCCATTTAAAAGATAACCATCTAGCTTGCTAATTGTACCTTGTCCACAGTCAGCTCTTACACAGAGATGGCATCGGGATCTCATCACTTAAACACTCCTGGAGGCAAACTTGGCGGCCAAACTTGGATGCTGTGTGCAGCGGGTTTTAATTTTGCATATATCTGATGCTCTGTATTCCATAGATGTGTCAGAACCAGTAAAAGAGCTGCTGGATAAGGCTCTGCCCCCAGGAAGACTGAAATAAGAGTCTTGCTTCTCCGAAAGCCACTGCCCTCTTGCCTAGTGGAGTGGGGCAAGGAGGTAGCATATACGTGCCTGAGTCCCTGGGACCAGGAGTGCATTGTGGCCTTCCCTCCCAGGAATATCTTAAAGTAGGAACCACATCTAACACAGAGCTTGGCACTTGGAAGGCAGTCTAAAGGTGTTCACTGATGATGAGACGTCTTAGAGCAGGAAGGGGACTCCAGGAGTCATCTGGTCCAACCCCCTTGTTTCATTGGTATGGAAACTGAGGCCCAGGAGAGGGGAAATTAGTTGACAGAGAGAGACACGCAGAGCAGAACCCAGTTGTTCTCCAGATTCTTACTCTGTTCTACTAGGAATATTTTTCCCTCCACATAATAAGGTCCTTCTCTACCATTGTTTCCCTCATCAGCCAAGATTATTACTCCCAGTTTTGGAAGCTGGTACTTAACTGAGACCAACTCTCTGCTGGAACTTAACTGGCTTTTAAATTTTCTTCCCCAGATTTTATCGTTTTAAAGCAGTAAAATGGATTAAATTTTAAGGTGGCAAAGGGATCCCGCAGGGGAATTAGAAGAGTTAAAAGGACAGAGCTAATCTCAGTTTATGAGCCACCTCAGATTCTCTGTCAGTTGCAGGAAACAATGAATTAAGCCAGGTGGGCTGAAATGAGTAAGGGAACCTCTTTATTAGCTCCTGTTATTGCAAATGACTGCAGGTATGGTGTGATCCAGAGGTCCATATCCTAGACTGAGCCCCCATGGTAGCAAACATGGTTACAGCTCTCTCTGGTCTCATATCCACTCCCAGATCCTAGAAGAGAGTCTGTCTTCCCCAATAGCTTCTGTAGGGGAGAGAGGAAGCTTTATGCCTACAAGTCCTACCAAGATCTCCTTAGGTAGTATTGACCCCGTTTGGTCTAATGTGCTCTCTGAATCCATCACAGTTTATGCTGATAGATTTAACTCGCCCTGAAGCTAGGGGTCAGGTCAGGCCACCCAAATCATAGGAAGAAAAATTCCCCAGAGAAAAATCTGGGCGCTCTTGTGGGGAGGAAGGGAAATGGAATCTGGGCAAGAAGCCAGCAAATGTCCTCTTCAGAATCCTGCCGACACAGTGTCCCAGGCAGCTACTGTTGAGGAATCAGCCCTGGCCCTTTGCCATCCTGGACTCAGTTTTGGTCACTGAACCTGCAGTCTGGAGGTCTGATTCTCATCTCAGCTCTGCCCCCGCCCCCCTTGGCTGTGATGGTTGACTCTGTGGGCCTCAGTTTCCTCCTGCGGACAGCTCGGGTGCAAACGCTCGCCCAATCCTACAGTCAGGGTTGAGCTGAGGAGCAGTTGAAAGCAGCCTTTATTTCATCTTACTTAGGAGTTCTGTCGCCTCCTTCCTTCTCCCTCACAGACGTCCTGAGAGCCGCCCCCCTCCCCCGACACACACATTAAGTCAATTCATTGAACATTTCTCTCCAACTGAACAAGAACTTCTGTTTCTTCAGCTTTGACTTTTTTCCTGCCTGGCCCTCTGAGCTGGAGGAGGCGGAGTATTCATACTTTGGAAGCTAAACAGTTCCATTGGGGTGGGTGGGTGTGTATTTACGAGTGTGTAGCTTCCTCTCCCTGTGTCTCTCTTCTGTCTTATCTTTGGATGGTTCCTGTGTGCTGCCCTCTGCTGAGTACAGATAGGAGAAGGAAGGGGAAAAGGCAGGCCCATTTGTTTTCTTCCCTTTGGTTTTGAGAGAATTCTGAGTATCAAATGCTGGATTTTCTTCAGGGTGGCGATAAAAGCCACATCCTAAAATGACACTAAGAATGATGATGCTGAGCACGATAATGTTAATAATAGTAGCAGCTACCATTTATTTAGCCCTTGTTCTGCTAGGCAATGGATGAGCTAGGCCCTTTACCCGTACACCTTGTCAAGGAGTCACAATGGTTCATAGGTAGCAACAGATGAGGGAGCTGATCCCCCTGGGCCGAGGTGCCGTGGGGCAGTTTCTAGGGCTCTGGCAAGCGGGGGAGGGATGCCTAGACTGTTGTTGTTTGGAGGGTGAGCAATCCCAGCCTGGCTGGTTGGCCTAGTGGCACAGGGCTCAGAAGTAGAGCAGGGCCAGGCAGTCTCTGATGCTCGGGTGTGGGGAGGAGGCTGCACACAGGCTGCTCCAGGTGTCCCGCTCCCTGATTCTTGGAAGTCTGGAGCAGTTGTCTGGGAGAGACTTTGCTGCTTCCTTCCCTGGGAGAGAACCCCCATCCATCACTTCCTCCTAGGAAGTATTCTTTGGTCCCTTCAGCCCCTCGGGTTTCTCACAGGTCTTAGAGCCCCCAAGCGTCGAGTTTCTCACCTGCCTACCTGGATCAGAGGCCCTTCCCGGGAGGCCCAGCCTGGTCTTCCTGTTTCTCCCCTCCTGCCCCTGCCAGTGGTTTCCTTGTGCCTCTGGGACTCCACACACTTGCTCCCTTGCCTCCAACATCCTTCCCTACTCCCTCTCTCCTAACCCGGCTCACCCCTGCTGTGGTAGCCCCGGGTAGCAAGGGTGAGCCAGGCATCTCAGAGCCCCTCCTACAATATATCTTGCACTATACTAATCATTTTTCATCTGTCCAGACTGGCTGCTCCTGAAGGCAGGAGCTAACCTGTCTTGGTCGCCCACTCTTGTTTGCCAAGACAAGTGAGAGGGTGATAGGATTGGCACCCGGTAACTGCTGGCCTTCTCCCCTTGCATGGTGCTTCAGAATCCCTGGGGAGCCTGTTAACTTGGAGACTGCAGGGCCCATGCCCAAGGGGCATGATTGGGCCATTGAGGGGTGGGCCAAGGAACCCTCTATTTAAAAGAGCTATTGAGAGTGCATCTGGCAACTCTCTTCCCTCTGTCCACATCCCCAACTTGCCAGCACCTCCAAGAGGCAGACTTCGCCTTCCCCAGGGGCTCACATACCTCTCCCCAGGAGCGCTTGGGGACCTGCATTTGAACTTCTATTCTGGGGAGAGATTTATCTGCAGTTTCCTGAGTTGCCAGCCAGCCAGCTCCCAGGGGAGCCCTGAGGAGCCTGTTAGCGGTGGCACGGTGTCAGGGAAAGAGGCTCAGGGTCTGGATCTGAGAGCTAGATCCGGGAAGGGCAGTACACGTTGGGAATCCCTCCGCTGTGGGCTGCGAGGTCTCCCGGGCCCTGAAGCGTTGTTTTCCTCTGAAGTCCTTGGTCTGTTGCCCTTCCAGGAAGGGAGCTCTGTGGTGGTGGGGGGAGCAGGGGTACTGAACTTGGGGCCTCCCTGGGAAGGGGTGGCATTATGCAGACCTTAAGAACAGCTCCCTTGAGCTGGACAGAGTGTAGCTTTGGGAACCGGGCCCAGCTCTGCCCCTTCCAAGCTCTGTGTCCAACCTCTGGAGCTGCAGCCTTCTCCTAAAATGAGCACAGAGCCCGCTACTTCATAGTGTTGTGGGCGTGATTAAGTTACATTAAAGGTGAGAACGCTGAGGTGCATACAGGTTCAGTGACGTATCCACAGCTAGAAAGTGACTGCAACAGGATCCCAACCCCCCTGTGTCATGCAGAGTGGAGCACACAGCCCGAGGCTTCCTTCTGCTGCCTCACTACCCACTGGCCCTGTGACCTCGTTGAGTTCCCCGTCTTCCCCTGGACATGAGGCCACACTGGGGGGTTATCACTGAGGGCCCCGTGAGCCTTGGCTCCAGAAAGCTCTTCCCTCAGTTGCATGCCCAGGTGGCAGTGCCAGGGCAGGTTACAGCAGCTGCCCGTGCCTCCCCAGAGCCTCCCCGAGCAGCCTCTGGAGAGCCTACTTCACAAAGCTGTGTGTTTGTGCGGTATCCCCTGTGGGGTACAATGTCAACCCTCTTGAAAAGACAGGCAACTGAGCAGAGGGGGCTGGCTCCTGAGCAGAGAGGGCTGGCGGGGGCTGGAGGAAGGCGGTTTCTTAAAGGAACAGGTTGGAAACATCTGGCGGGGGAGTGCGTGTGTGAAAATTACTTCCTGCTGCTAAAGCACATTGTATGTGCTCAACTGAAAACTGTTATTTTTGCAAGTTTCCTCCTGAGTATTGATCAGAGTCAGCTGCTGACAGTTAAAATGTGTATGTGTGTGCACATCTATTTGTGAAATAACCAGTTTCCAAATTTGGCGCCTAACTTTAGTGAAAAATTAGTGACTCTGTTGTTGGGGCATGAGGGTCTGTCATTTGGATTCCTGGTTATTTTACTGATAATGAACCTTAAAGGCTGTCTTCTTTGGAGCGCTTCTTTTATTACTTCATTTGACCTTCATGTTACTTTTTAGAGACCTTATATGTACACTTTAATGGAGATTGTAAACCAGTGTGGCCCCTGGGCATATGTGGCCCAAAGATAGGTTTTGTGCGACTCACCAAATGCCAGCCCCTAGATGGCTGGGTGTCTTTATTTTAAATGTTAGTAAGTTATCAGTACCTAAACATTGAAAAGTATTTCACATTAAAAAAAAATTCTCTTTTCTGCCTTTTGGGGAAAAACGGAAAAGTCTGGCATCAGGGCCCAGGGTCTGTTATCACAAAAAGTGGCTGGACCTTGGTAGCTGTACCCCCCTGCTCGGCCAGGCCCAGCTCCCTACTTGGCCGTGGCCCTGACGTACTTTGTGGTCTCAGACCTGGATTATCTCATGGTAGAGGCAGGACGGGGCTTATGGCCCCCCCTTTAGGGATGGAAAAAACAAGGTTCAAAGAGCAGAGGTGGTATGACTACTCACAGAGGCAGTAAGTTGGGGCTGATCCTTCTAACTGTCAACCTAATGTATTTTTCAAGAGAAAAAAAAAAGATGGTTACTTGGAAATATAAGTACAGGGTCTGGCCTAAATAACACCCCTTGTTTATTATGAAATCATAAGCATATAATTCTGTAACATAACAATATCACACTCCAGCACACCGTATGACATTTTAGGTGAAATGTTCAAAGTAAAACTGAAAATTATTACACCCATGTTATCACTACCCCACCAACCACACTCCAGCAGGCGTTACTTACGTCAGATCCTGTAAGTAAACCTTAGGCTCTTGGACAAACGCACTCAAGTCTACATCCAATGTTCCTGCTCCGTCTGAGCCCAAGAACAGCTTACCTTGCTTCTCTGGGCCTGTAGGTGCTCTGAACTTGAGGTCCAGCCTGCCTAATAGAGTTCGGCCCAGCTGGGTCAGGGGCTGCTGTAGGTTTGGTAGAAGTGGAGTGAGCACAGGGTCCACTTTGTTTTCCGCCTGTGCTTCGTAGCATGTTAGGAAACCTCAGAATGTGCGTTTCTGTTCCTGGCGGAGGGGGGTTTGTTAGGAGTCCATGAAAGGAGGGGAAAGATGGCTTTCCCAGCAGCAGTGACACTCTCCGAATTCCCTGGGGGGAGGGGGCCCGAAAGGCGTGTGGGGGCGGTTCAGGAAAGGAGAGAACCTGTGTGAGAGCAGTGCAGCTGAACACAGCCACCGTGTGTCTGAGGTCAGGGCCCTTTGCCAGGGCAGGAGTGGCTGCAGCTCCACCCCCCTTCAGGAACCTTCCCTGGGAGTTTTCGGTGGCTGCTGGTATGACAGTGGGCGTGGTGTGGGGCACAGTCGGTGTGGCAGCCAGTCCCAGGCCCAGAGCTAGGCCCTCCCTGAGTTCTGACCATTAGCGTATTGTGAGGTTGCTGCGTGCCATGCACCGTGCCCATCTCCCCGCACCAGGGTTATGACCCCGGGAGGTGAGTGCAAGGTTACATTTGCATACGGGAAAAGTGAGGCTCAGGAAGCTTCAGCCTTACTGAAGGTACTCAGTGAGTACCTTCCAGGAATGCAGAGGAAGGAAGCCGTGGGACTGAAACTCAGATTTCTGGCTCTCAAATTTGTGTTCTTAACTACCGTGCTTCATTGATGCCTGCGGCAAGTCATTTAACCTCTCTTGGCCTCCATTTCCTCTCCTGTAAAGTGGGAACAGTACCTTCCTGGCCTGAGCAGAGTGCAGAGAACTCTTCTGTCCCCCGCACTTCGGGCCGTTGTCGGATATCGCTGTCTGCTGTGAGGCTGCCAGCGGCCTTGCCAGGGAACAATGGGCACATTAAGAAGGCTGCTAGGTGCCAAGCAGAAGGTAGTTAAAGGGACATTTGATTAGTTTTAACCCTAATTGTCAGAGTGTTGTTCTCTCTTTTTTCCTCTGTAGCATTTAAGAGGGAAACAAGCCCGGTGCGGATTTCCTCCCTCTGTGGTTGTGCGGGCTCTCTCTGACTTCCGGTGGATGTCTCTTTCACCCCTCCCCTGTTCTCACCCCTTTGCTCTCCTGTCTCTGCACGTCTCTTTGTCTCGCCCTCTGCTCCCACCGCCTCTCCTGTCTGTTGTCTCTCAGCAAATACAATGGGGGATGAGACTGAAGAAGCCACAAGATGACCACTGTGGAATCCACGATTCCAAAGGACAGTCTTTCATCTCGTCCCATCTCCCCAACCTCATCCCTCCCACGTGGTCAGTCGTCGCTGGCTTGAACACCTCCAGCGATCGGGAACCCACTTCCTTCGGGTCAGCAGAGTGCTGGATGGTCTGCTGTGGCTCAGGGTCTTCGAGGACACCTCTTCTAGGCTCCTCTCACACCTCTTCTCTCCCAGAAAGTCTTCTCTGGTCTCTCCAGTTAGAACTAATGTCTGACCCGTAGAAACGCTTACAGAATGTGATGTGTACCTTAGTGACATGGATGTTACAGTGCTGTGCTTCGTCGCTGTTTGTCTGGGCAGAGGGAGATAATGTTGAAGGAGCCTTCCCAGCAGGACAGCCCCTGGGGTAAGGTTCCAAGTGTAGAGAAGAGACCCCAGACAACTGCCACATGGGCCCAGGCTCCCTCCATTTTCTAGAAGGTTCATCTCCAAGTGTATTTTATCTGTTCTTTCAGTGCAGGGAATATCTCAGGTGTTGTGGGCCACATGGGCTCTGCTGTGACTACTGAGCTCTGTCATCAGAGTGTGAAAGCAGCCAGAGACAAGACATAAATGAATGAGCATGCTGTGTTCCAGAAAAACTTTATTTGCAAAAAAACAGGCCGCAGGCTGGAGTTAGGAAATAGGATCATTGCAGGTGTATTTAGTTAAGATGAGGACATCCTGGACTAGGGTAGGCCCTTAATCCTATGTGACTGGCCAGTGTCCTTGTAAGAGGAAAGACCCAGAGAGGGACAGTGGCCATGCGAAGACTTAGGCAGAGATTGAAGTGATGCCACCATAAACCGAGGAGTGTCTAGGGCAGCAGGAAGAGGCTTTGGAGGGAGCATGGCCCTGCCAACACCTGATTTCCAACTTGCAGCTTCCAAAACTGTAAGACCATATGTCTCTGTTGTTTTAAGCCCCCTAGTTTGTGGAACTTTATTAGGTGGCGCTAGGAAACCAGCACGCACACCATCCTCCATTTTGGTCAGGTTGTTTTATGTGTGTGCGCACACGCATGTGTTTTTGCGTTGTATTGGGCGGAGTGGATAAAACACTTGCAAAGGCAGGATAATTGTCTTAATCTCTTCTAGGGATTTTGGTTCCTTTTTAATTCATGGGAAAAATCTTCTCTTCCCATGGAGGATTAGCATATTACCCTGCCTATATGCACTCTTTAACTAAAGCTACTCTCCTTGTTAAGAGATCTTTTTTTTTTAAACCTAGCTATTAGCCTTGAGTTCCAATGAGTAAACACACGGTACGTACTGCCTTTTACTTAACTGCATTACCATATTTTGCCGTATATAATGCGCAACTTCCACCCAATTTTTTGAGGGAAAAATGGGGATGTGCGTTATGTAGGGGTGTAATCATTACATAGCACGGGCATAACAATGAGCATGGTAATCCCATGTATAGTGCACACAAAAACCTGGGTGCACATTATGCACAGCAAACACAGTATCTTTTCCTGTATTTCCTGAGTTCCAACTGCAATTATTTCAACAATTTATTTTTACCCTGGGTCCCAGCACAGTTGATTTGGGTGGCTACTGAGTGATAGGTACAGGAAACAGCCCCTGCCTTTAAAGAGCTCCTTATCTGCAAGGAAGGGCACATGGACGAGTTCAAGGTGATGCAGTGCATAGGGCAGAGCATTCATACACTGCAGGAGGGGTCAGCCCGATGGTGTGGGTGTGAGGAGGAGCAGAACACGCTGATTGAGGTCCGGATAGACTTCTGAAAGGTGACGTCCCTGAGAAGGGTTAGGGATTTGGAAGAACGTACACATTAGGATCGGGGCCTGTCAGGTGGCAGAAAGGAAGGAACCCGTTCCAGGAGCAGGGAGTAACCCGGAGTCACTGAATCTTCAGCTGTCTCTTAGGAAACAACTGCGGGGAGGTGGGGGCCTGGACTTCAGCACACAGGGAAGCCATCGGCAGTTCTCGCGCCGAGAAGGACCTGGTCAGAGGGGTGCCTCAGAAAAGTGGATCTGGCAATTCAGGGGTCCTCCAGTGGAGGCCAGGGGACCAGCTGGGAGGCTATGGGAGTGGAGAGAGAGGACAAGTCCATTCATTCACCCACTGTGCCTGCTGTGGTCCAGATACC
>PVKM010019977.1:0-23723 GCA_004027735.1 Carollia perspicillata | reverse complement strand
CAACCATACATTGATATTTCTCCCCCTCTCTTCTTCCCTTCCCCTCTAAAGATAAATAAATAAAATCTTTAAAAATATATAAATAAATAAACAAACAAACAAATAAGTAAGTAAATAAATGAATTAATGCACAGTACTTTTATGCGAAAGCAGTCTCCAGTAGGGCCTCATAGATGAACATTGGCAGTTTCCACATAAATACTCCCACATGCATACAGAAATGTAAACATTTCATGAGAACTGACTCCTCTCCTGTTACTATCTCCCTCCCCTCTCTTCAATTACTATCACCCCCCCACACAAAAAAAATAACTGCGTAACCACTTTGGGGTCTCAGAAAGAATCTTTAAGCCCACACAGCTTCACTGACATGGATTTGTGGGAGCAAGAATAATTAAAATCACATATCAAGATAGGAATTAATCACAAGCTGTAGCATTTACAGCCTTATCATGTCAAAACTGTATGTGTTTTCTAGTTGGAAGAGGGAAATAAGGCAAGACCACCAGAGCAGAGACACTAGGGTGATCATTCTTCAGGACGGCTTGTCCAGACTGGGTCATAAGTTCTTCTGCATTGGCACATTCCTGGAAACAGAAATCTCTTTAAGAGATCTTTAGATAACTTTATGACAGCCTAATAGGTTTGATGCTCCAACCACCAAGACAATGAACAGGATCCTGTCCTCCCACATTTGGTAGGAATTGAGGATACTAGGGAGGTTATCCTGCTCACCTGCCATCCTGTGAGAACATATGGAGGACCCGTGAGCGAATCTCCTTGGTCTTGGCCCCATAGACAATGGGGTTGACCACCGGTGGTAGTAGTAGGTAGATATTAGCCATCACCACATGGAGCAGGGAGGTAGGGCCACCCATCCTGTGCACCACTGAAAGCCCAATAAGGGGCACATAAAAGACCAACACGGCACAGAGATGGGAGACGCAGGTGTTGAAAGCCTTGATTGCTGCAGCCCGAGAGGACAGCTCCAACACAGCTCTCAAGATGAGGATGTAGGAGAAGCCAATGCAGAGGGAATCCACACCCATTACTGAGAGGATGATGAAGAGTCCGTATACTATATTGACTGTGGTGTCAGTACAGGACAGTTTCATGATATCTTGGTGCAAACAGAAGGAATGTGTGACAGTATGTGTTTGGCAGTATGACAATCGTTTCAGGATGAAAGGCAGTGGGAAGAAGAATACAAATCCCCTGGTCAGGGCAGCTAATCCAATCTTGGCAACATTAGGCCCTGTGAGCACAGAAGCATGCCGCAGGGGGTGGCAGATGGCCACAAAGCGGTCGAAAGCCATACCCAGCAGGACAGCTGATTCCATGGCTGACAGAGCATGGATAAGGAACATCTGGGCCAGACAAACATTGAATTCAATTTCCTGGATGCCTGTCAGGAAGAGGCTGGCCATCTTGGGCATGGTGACAGAGGACAGGACTAGGTCAATGGTGGAAAGCATGGCCAGGAAGAGATACATGGGCTCATGCAGGCGCCTTTCTATGCGAATGATGAGGACAATGGCCAGGTTGCCCAGGGTAGCCAAAGCATACATAAAGCACAGAGGGAAAGCCAGCCAAAAGTGAACATTAGGCCCCAGTCCAGGGATGCCCACTAGCAGGAAATATGCTGGGTGGACCACAGTTCCATTTGGAGTGGCCATGACAGAACCCAAGAGCTGAGGCTTTTGCATCCAAGTCCAAGGTCTAAGAAAGGGAAAAGGGGAAACATCATTCAGTTAGTGGCTCAGAGGAGAAAAAGGACATAAGGAAAGGGCACTGAAGGAGTGGCAGTAGCAAAGAGAAAGACTGAGTATTTCTAGTAATTCTGAACTCCAGCTTCTCTCTACTCTAAGTCTCCTTGTGCATACCTCCTCGGAGGTCCCATTAATCTCAGCATGTGATGACCCACTCAGAAAACATGTTCAACATCTCTTCATTTCTAGAGCAGATGTAGCTGGCCAGGGCACTGCTCTTGGCCACCTCCCCAACAGAGTAGACGAGCTCGCACAGAACCTCCCAATGGACCCTGGCTCTTCTTGTGCGTGTGGGGTTAGGCTTGGTTTGGATCCAGAGTCTGAGGCTCTGTCTGTGGTTACCTTTAAGACCACTCAGATCTGATTTAGGGCAGTAATCAGGGGTTCAGTCTGGGACTGGATTTCAAGAGACAAGTTTGTGTTTAGGCCTGAGCAGCCTTTCTCAGACAGATTCCCTGATAGATTCACCTGAAGCAGTGACTGAGAACACTATCCCTAGGGTCCTACTCCAGGACCAGAGAATATAATTTTTAGGGGAGGAGTTCAGAAGTCTGGTTTTAAAAAACAGTCTCCTCTTTTAAGATGATTTTTTCAATCTGACAGGTTGAGGAAAAGCTAGTCTGGTGTTCTGGGAGGTGGGGAGATGAGGGTGAAGAAAAACTAGTATTCCTAGCCCCCAAGAAAAGTCAAAAACTTTCATCAAGATCTTTCAAGGCCCACATGGCAGACCCAGATTGTGCCTGACGGGGATGTGACATGGAAACCAGATGCAGCTGAGACATAAAAATAAAACCAGTCATGTTGCGATGCTATCTGGTGTCCGCAGGCACATACCCCCTCCCTCCATTATTCTTCCAGGTAGTCACATAATGCCCTGGGGCTCATCTTCCTCTACACAGACTACTCTGTTCTAAGTCTCTGTCCTGAGATCCAGACCCATATAACCTTCTGCCTCTTCATACCTCTACTTAATAGCCTATGGGCCTCACACTTATCTTGCCCCAAAGAGGACTCCTTCAGAATGGTACCACTCAGTCACACAAGTCATTCAGTCCCATTTAATCCCATCTTAATTTCTCTGCTTTTTCACCTCCACATGTGATTTTGTTTTTCCAATTAATCTACTATGACCCTTTCTCTTATTTAACACACCCTCCCTCCCTCCCAACCTCATTATATCATCCATTCTGCTCTGATTATAAAAAGAGCTTCCTGACTCACCTTCTGAGTCCACACCCAGTCTGTGTCAATCCACCTTTCACATCACTACCACCTACACAAGCAAACTTGACATGTCAGGCTCCTGGTTAGCAACTAACAACTGATTCCCAAAGCCTTCAAGATAGCGTTGAAACCACCTGGTCTGCATTCAAGGCCCTTCTCAGTGTGGCTCCAATGTAACTTCCCACCCAGCTTCTGTTTCCTTCTTCTTTACCAATTACCACCACACACACACATATTTTTCTCTGTGTAAATGAATTGCTCTTGCCTTGTTTCTTCAGTGAAGGGTGGGAGGCTGGAACTGGAGAGTCCAAAGTTCAGAATAGGTGTCAGTGGTTTAAAGAAATTCCTTTTTGAGTAGGTCCCTGAACAAGGTCTGAGAGCCAGGTCTCTGTAACCTGGGAGGTGTAGAAGCAGGCAGACCTCTCCAAGCAACCAGGCTGTCTGAGCAAAGGCCAGGCTTCCTCAGCATCGCCTCCTCCCCTCCAGGTCTCTGTGACAAGCCACCCTTCACATCCCCTCTCTGGACCGAGCCTGGCACACTCACCTACAATACCTCTGTCCAAGGCCACTGCCCATATATAGCTTCTCTGGGGCCCTAGGGAGTATGAGGGATAATGAAGAGTAGATTACTCTGGGCATCCTGGGAGCAACACTCTGCTCAGATGCCCCAGGAAAGCTAAGACCTGACTCCTACCCAAAGGGACTGCGCTGTTACTATTCTAAGGATAACTCAAGAGATAAGAGGGAAGGCAGGTGCCTTAGGGTGGATAGAAGAAGAAAAATGACCCACTCTGGGAGAAAGGAGCTACTGGAATGGAGGAGTGGGCATGCACCAGCAAGAACACAGAAGTGCATATGCATATTCCTATTGACGTTCAGAATGCACTGTCCAAGGGAATCCAGAGCTGTGCTCAGACAGCTTCTCGCTTCTTGATACTGCCCCCTTGTGTTAGTCTAGGGGAGTTGCAACCCCGTGACTGATTGGGCCGTAGATCTGACAATGACTTCAAGGACCAAAGGGCTGACCTTGAATCAATTCATTCCACAGCACTATGCTGCCCCTTAGCTCTCCCTCCCTCTCAAGAAAACCTTTTCTTTCTTGAGCCACTAATTGTAGTTCTTCTGCTCTCCCTCAAATGAGACAACATAGTGTGGTCGTTTTTATATATAAGACTCTATGAAGAAACAGACTTGTATCCAAATTCAAGTCCAACCACTTACTAATGGTATGACCACCCTTAGCCTCAGTTTGAGTTGAAACGTAAAAAGAGATATTAGCAACTCTCCAGTGAATGTTCATGTTCATATTCTAAACTGGAAGAGCCAGTGACATAGAGGGAAATCCAGTTGAAATAGTGCTACAAGCACCAAAGGAAGAAAATACATTGAGAAAGAAGAGTAGACAGCAGTGCAGAGGCTGCTGAGAGATCAAGCGGTAAATAAACTAAAAACAGAAGCTCACTGGTTACCTTGCAAAGAACTGTTGAGGCAACCTGGTGGGAACAGAATCTTGAATGAAGTAGAGTAAGGAGTGTCTTAAGGAAGAAGTGGAGAAAGTGAATATACACAACTCTTTTAGTAAGTTTTTACATGACAAAAATCAATAAAATGGGCAATATGTGAAGAACTGATAAATCCTAGAAAAGTTTTTAAATGCATATTTTGGAGCCAGGAGAGAATTGAAAACAAATGTCAACAGGATGGAGTTAGTTGAAAGGCTCTCTGTCCTTTACTTCTCATATTAGTTGTGGAGTTTCAAGGCTATGATCCTGGTCCACTCTCTATCCTTTCCCCTCTACATGGTAACCATGAGTAGAGTGGGAGCAATATCACCTGCTTCCATCGCTTCTATCTCCCAAACAATCCACACCAATATCAAGAACTCAAGACGTGGCAATGCCTATAGGACATCACCATTCAGTTTTCCCTAGGGCACCTCAAACTCAGCATTTCCAATTAAGCTCATTATCTCTGATCCCCCATCTGTGCTCCCACTCTATGTTTTCTATTTCTTGTCACAGAAATAACTATGTTGCCCAACCCAGATATCTGGAAGCCATCATCACTACCTTCGTGCGCTCTCTCTCTCTCCCTATCTCTCTCTCCCCTTTCTCCAAACACATACAATCGATCACCAAGTCCTCTTCATTCAGATGGCCAATAGACACACAAAAAGATGCTCAATGTCACTAACCATCAGAAACATGAAATTAAAACCACAATGAGATATCACCTCACAACTTTCAGAATGGCTATCATCAATAAATCAACAAACAAGTATTGGAGAGGATGTGAAGAAAAGAAAACCCTTGTGCACTACAAGAGATTGCAAATTAGTGCAACCACTGTGGAAAACAGCATGGAGGCTCTTCAAAAAATTAAAAATAGAACTACCTCATGACCAAACAATTCCACTTCCGAGGATATCCAAAGAAACCCAAAACACTAATTTGAAAGAATATATGAACCTCTATATTTATTGCAGCATTATTTATAATAGCCAAGATATGGAATGAACCCAAGTGCTTATCAGCAGATGAGTGGATAAAAAAACTGTGGTACATATACACAATGGAATATTACTTAGCCTCAAAAAATGAAATCTTACTTCTTGCAACAGCCTGGATGGAACTAAGGGTATTACGTTCAGTGAAATAAGTCAGTTAAAGAAAGACAGATGCCATATGATTTCACTTACATGTGAAAAATAAAGAAAAAAATAAACAAACAAATGGAAACAGACTCATAGACACAGAGAGAGTACTGGTGGTTGCCAGAGGGGAGGGTCTGTTGAGGAACTGAGTGAAAGAGGTGAAGAGATTAAGAAGTAAAAATTGGAAGCTATAACATAGTCATGGGGATATAAAGTACAGCATGGGGAATATAGTCAATAATATTCTAGTAATTGTGTATACTGCCAAATGGGTACTGGAAATATCTGAGGGAACACTTGGTAAAGTATATGATTGTCTAACTACACCTGAAACCAATACAAAATAATATTGAAATTAAACTGTAATTGAAAAATACTACACAGCACAAAGAAAGAAGGAGCTCATACCTTTTGCAACAGCATGGATGGAACTGGAGAGCATTATGCTAAGTGAAATAAGCCAGGCAGTGAAAGACAAATACCATATGGTCTCACCTTTAAGTGGAACCTAATCAACAAAACAAATAAGGATGCAAAATGTAACCAGAGACATTGAAATTAAGAACAATCTGACAGTAACCAGAGGGGAGGTGGGGGGAGATTATGGGGGGACATGGGTGAAGGGATTTCAGGAATGACTACAAAGAACACACGGACGAAACCAAGGTGGGCTGGAATCAGGGGAGGGAGGTGGGGATGGCTGTGGGGTGTAAAATGCAGACAACTGTACTTGAACAACAATAAAATAATTTTAAAATAAAATAAATAAGCTAATTTTTTTATATTTTTATTTATTTATCTTTAGAGGGGAAGGGAAGGAGAGAGGGAGAGAAATATCAATGTATGGTTGCCTCTCATGCGTCCCCTGCTGGGAACTGGCCTGCAACCCAGGATGTGCCCTGACTGGGAATCAAACCGCCATCATTTGGTTCTCAGGCCCTCACTCGATCCACTGAGCTACACCAGCCAGGGCTTCTTTTTCTTTTCTTTTTTTAAGCTAAACTAATTTTTAAAAAAAGAAAAATAGCAAATATTTACCAAGTCTTTTTTATTTTTCTCCTGGATATCTCATGAATTAGATTATTTTTTCCATCTCCTTTGCCTTTATTCCAATTCAAGCCAAGAAAATCTCTTGCCTAAATCATCAGAATAATTTGTTCACTGATGAGCTCATTGAAGATTTTTCTTACCGATTCACAGTGGCCAGCATGATCTTCAAAACACAAATCAGTCTGTAGTATCTTCCCAGTGACATTAGAATGAAAAATTGGAGTTCATACTTCCTAACCCAGCTCCTAAAGCTTCCATGAGCCATCTTGGTGTATCTCTATGCCCCCCATCTCCAGCAAGTCTTCCTCTCCTTTTTCATACCAAGTCCCAGAGGTACCAAAATTATCCCATGGCTACAATGTGCCATGCCTTATCTCACTTTTCAGCTTTCAGATATTTTTCCACTTGGAAAAGACACACATCCTACTCCCTGTTCTTATGAATTCTTTTTAAGTATATTTTACTGATTATGCTATTACAGTTGTGCCATTTTTTTCTTCCCTTTATCCTTTCCTCTGCCCTGCAACCTCCACCCTTAATTCATGTCCATGGGTCATACATATAAGTTCTTTGGCTTCTACATTTCCCATACTATTCTTAACCTCCCCATCTATTTTCTACCTACCATTTATGCTTCTTATTCTCTGTACCTTTTCCTCCTCTCTTCCGCTCCAACTCCCCTGCTGCTAACCCTCCATGTGATCTCCATTTCTGTGATTCTGTTCCTATTCTAGTTGTTTGCTGTGTTTTTGCTTTTGTTTTAGGTGTGGTTGTTAATAACTGTGAGTTTGCTGTCACTTTACTGTTCATATTTTTTATCTTCTTTTTCTTAGATAAGTTCCTTTAACATTTAATATAGTAAGGGCGTGGTGATGATGAACTCCTTTAACTTGACCTTATCTGAGAAGCACTTCATCTGCCCTTCCATTCTAAATGAAAGTTTTACTAAGTAGAGCAATCTTGGATGTAGGTCCTTGCCTTTCATGACTTGGAATACTTTTTTCCAGCGCCTTCTTGCCTGCAGGATTTCTTTTGAGAAATCAGCTGCTAGGCTTATGGGAAGTTCTTTGTAGGTAACTGTCCCCTTGTATCTTGCTGCTTTTAAGATTCTCTCCTTATCTTTAATCTTGGGTAATGTAACTATGATGTGCCTTGGTGTGTTCCTCTTGGGTCCACCTTCTTTGGGACTCTCTGAGCTTCCTGGACTTCCTGGAAGTCTATTTCCTTTGCCAGATTGGGGAAGTTCTCCTTCATTATTTGTTCAAATAAGTTTTCAATTTCTTGTTCTTCCTCTTCTCCTTCTGGTACCCTTATGATTCAGATGTTGGAATTTTTAAAGATGTCCTGGAAGTTTCTAAGCCTCTCCTCATTTTTTTGAATTCATGTTTCTTCATTCTGTTCTGGTTGAATGTTTCTTTCTTCCTTCTGGTCCACACCATTGATATGAGTCCCAGTTTCCCTCCCATCACTGTTAGTTCCCTGCACATTTTCCTTTATTTCATTTAGCATAGCCTTCATTTTTTCATCTAATTTGCAACCATATTCAACCAATTCTGTGAGCATCCTGCTTAGGAGTTTTGAACTATGCATCTGATAGGTTGTCTATCTCTTCATTGCTTAGTTGTATTTTTTCTGGAGTTTTGATCTATTCTTTCATTTGGGCCATTTTTTTTTTTGTCTCGGCGCACCTGTTACGTAGTAAAGGGTGGAGCCTTAGATGTTCACCAGGGCAGGGCAACCCACATAGCTGGGTTATGATGCTATATGTGGGGGAGGGGTATAAGAGGGAACGATGCCACTTGCTCCACTCTCTGCCAGTTTTCAGTCATTTCCCCAGCTATTCACAATCAGATTGGGCCCTTCTGGGACTGATTCCCAGGTGGGTGGGTTTATATACATTCTAGGACCCTGTGGGTCTCTCCAATGAACTCTCCTATGAGGCTAAGAGTTTCTCTCACTGCCGCCTCAACCCCTACAAGTGTTTTCAATCAGAGGTTTAAGTCTTTATTTCCCCCAAGCTGGAACCCTGGGTTGCTCCATCTGTCTCACTCCCCAGTTGTTCCTCCCAGTTTAACTGCACATGAATGTGGGTCTGCCCAGTCTGCAATTCAGCACCTCACCAAGTCTGCCAGCCACCACACCAGATGGAACCTTGACTGCCCCAGTCCTCCAGCCACCACCTTGCCTCAAGTCCTCTCTGCCCGGTTGCCCATCTCCGCCCCTCTTACCAGTCTGGATGAATGTTTCTTCTTTAACTCCTTGGTGGTAGGACTTCTGTACAGTTCAATTTTCTGGCAGTTCTGGTTGCTTTTTGTTTTAAATTTGTTGTTGTCCTTCTTTTGGTTGTGCAAGGAGGCACAGTATGTCTACCTACGCTTCTATCTTGGCTGGAAGTCTGAAACCACTTTACTCTTTTCTCTTTGTTTAACTTAAAGCATTTAACATTATGAAATTAATTATTTCTCATACTTCTGAGCAGATCTTATCCTCCTTTTTGGTAAGGGGGATAAACACTTATGTGCATATGTATAAGAGGAGATTTACACAATCCTCTTTGATTTGCTCTCAATGCAAAGATTATCAGTCGCCTCATTGATGCTCACTAGTAACTCACATTTACATTACTTGAATTGAGACATGTCTAATGAGAAGCTCCCTTAAATTTTTGGAATCAACATCAGGTACCAAGCTGGTTCAATTTTTAAATGGCTACTTTTCACAGGAACTTTTCAAACAGTTTTTCACTTGTTACAATAATGATACTGGCTAAGGTAGATCATGGTGTGGGTTTTAAAATAATAGTATATCCCTATATTTTTCCAATATTTTCACAAGAAAGAGGGAAATATCAATCAACATAAACAGAATGTTAAAAGGTCCAACCAATAATGAAAAACTTTGGCTGAGAATGTACTCAAATTTTTGTCCTAGGAGGCCCCGCATGACATGAATTTGTGGATAATTCCCCAGCACCTTCTCATGACACCTTAACTGTCCCTCAATATGGCATTCTTTCAGTTCCTCAAATCCAAGTTCTCTTTCTTCATACCTACTTTTAAGCATTTGTTCAAACGCTGGTTTGGTCTGGAATGGTTGACCTCTTTGTTCCCCTCCTATACGTACTAACCATCCTTAGATTCCATTTTAGGTGCTGCTTCTACAAGGATATCTATCCTTTAAGAAAATGTTCATTTGCGCCCTGCCTGGTTGTAGCTCAGTGGATTGAGTGCAGGCCTGAGAACCAAACAACCAAAGTTTGATTCCCAGTCAGGGCACATGCCTGGGTTGCAGGCCAGTTCCTAGCAGGGGACGCATGAGAGGCAACCATACATTGATACTTCTCTCCCTCTCTCCTTCTCTTCCCCTCTAAAGATAAATAAATAAATAATTTTTTAAAAAAAAGAAACGTTAAAAAAAAAGAAAATGTTCACTTGCCTCCAAGGGTATCCAAATTCCATTTGCAGATGAGTAATGCCATAGATTTGGGTAAGAGATACTGATGGGTATGTCAATACAAAGCCTCAAATACCCTCAAGGAAAAGAGCACAGTTTTGCCTGAAGATAGAAATGACTCCTTGTGTTGATAACTTGTAATAAGGCAAGAAAATAACTATATGATATAGGAGTTAGACAAAGGAAATTATATAATCATTATTAGTGGATTAGTGATTGCATAGTAGAAAAATGCAAAAAAAAACTATCAAGAAATAATTTGAATTAATAGGTAAGCATATAAAGACTGCTGAATAAAAGGCCAATGTACAAGACTCCACTGTATTTTTAATAAAAATAGACATGATTTTTTAAAAACAGATTTACAATAGTATAAAAAAATCATGTATCTAAGATTAAATCTAACAAAGGATATAAAGGACCTTCTACATAGAAAACCAGAAGTTATCCTTAAAAGAAACTGAAGAAGACCTAAATGAATGGAATAAATATAGATATTATATAATATATAATATCTCAATATTATATAGAGATATTATACATATATTTTACTCAGAAAAAAATGAATGAAATCGTGCCATTTGTGACAACATGGATGGAATTTGAAGCTATTATTATGCTAAGCCAAGTCAGACAGAGTAAAACAAATAAAGTATGATTCCACTTATATGCAAAATCTAGGAAAAATAAAACCAACAAATAAAACAAAACAGAAACAGACCAATAGATACAAGAACAAGCTGATGGTTGCCAAAGCGGAGGTGGATGGGGAGATGGAAAAAAAAGAAAGCATCTATGTTTAACCAGAGAAATGTGTTAGGATATTTAGCAAAAAAATGTATGAAGTAGAAATTTTAAAAAAAGACAATATATAAACTACAAAAAACTCAGGAACAAGGAAGCATATAGAAACCTTATAACCATGTTTGGGATAGATTTCAGAAAAAAACAAACCTCAAAGAGAGTGAGTCAATTCTCTATATATGTTCAATTCTCTGTTCAGCTCACTGTTTCATATATTAATGTGGATTACTCACAGCTATAACAATTTCTCTAGAGATGTCTTTTTTACACTAAATAGATAAATACATAATTTTTTAAAATATGAAAAACAAAATTCAGACCTAAGATTGTATGAAACTTAAGCTGTGGCTCAAACTAAGGCAGGGAGTAGGGAGACAGAGAGAAACCAATTGGGCCTCTCCACAAGGCAGATTGTATGACATGCAGTGTGGTCAGTTTCTAGTCTCCCTCTACAAATACAGGCTCCAGAGTTTTGTACCAGCTTCCTACCCTTTGCTTTGCCGGATCTCCTCAATATCTGTACCACCTTCCTGCCACTCCTCTCCAAGCACAGATAAACATCATCTGACAGCCACTCAACTTGTTGTCCTGATCTTTTCTGATTTAGGCAGAGGGTTGAGGGTTGAGGTCTGCAGTTGCAGCCAAAGGAATCTATCAAAGGCAGAGCATCACCTGGACACTCCTGTATGCCTCTCACAGCAAACGAGTACCCTGTGGGAGACTGGGAAAGAGAGCTTCTGTGCCTGGGTAGTGAACTCATCTGTCTTCAAAAGCTCTCTGTCCAACTTTCCCCTCCCCCTTCATGAACACAAGCCGCCACCCGCAGAAACCCTAAAGTGCCCTTTTGCCAGGACTTTTAGCAAACAGATACTTTGGGGTTGTGGTTATGGATAATTTCACATTACAAATTAAAAAGATCTCCACATTAACTGTTTTAACTTTACAGAATCTCCAGAGAAATACAACAAACTTTCTCTTGAGCTCCTTAGGAGCAGAGACTGTGTGACCCATAGTTATAATCCCAGCATCCAGCAAAATGTTGCAAAAAGTTGATGCTTAATAAATGTTTAAAGTAACTTGTTTCAATTAATTCACTCACTATTCTGTCAGGGCAGCCATTTCTCCAGATCAGGTGAGACAAAGGGTCCAGCTCAGACCTCAGTTACATCTTTTTTGTTCATGACCCCCATTGCTTTAGGAATTTTCTGGGCCTAACTCTTCAGAATTTCAACTCTTGGGCCCTGATATTGGCCTGAAGACACAAACAGTTTAAATCCAAACAATGGAAGTGAGCTTCAACTGAAGAGTTTCTTTGTTATTTTCCACGTGAACAGGATGTGCCTTCATTTGCTTATTCAGTAAACACCTAAGTGTCAGGAAAAGGAGAAGTTACAAGGAGTCCAAGAAAAACCCAAATCACAACTTTTAAGTAGCAGTATGTGTTTATCCCTGTGTTTGGCGGAGGAAGAAGTACCAGTTGTTTAAAAAAAAAGGTTTTTTTATTTTTTTTAAATAACAGTTTGTGCCTAGAGATTTATCCCAGTTTCACTCCACCAGCTCCCAGTATCCGCTTCTAACTTTAAGGTATGTTGTGGAAATAGTGATGAGACTGTGCCTCTGAAGTACCCAAGGACGGTTTTGTTTTTTTTTTAAGAACCCATATGTGCAGCTTGGGGCCAGCACAGATCTCTCATCTTGCTGGAAACTCCAAAGCCCACATGTATGTGCCCAGCCCTGCGCTAAACTGGGTCACTGATCCAGACATGGCAGATCTCACATGCTGGTGAGTTCAAACAAGAGAAACTGGCAAATGAACAACATCAGGTGCCGTCACCCGGAAGACACAGGGTTCGCTCAGTAGAGCCACTGGTCAGCCAGAGCGGAAGCATAAAACGTAAATGGTTCCTTGGACCCACAGCCAGCTGGGCCTCTACTAAAGCAAAGCCTGAGCGGTCTCACCCAGGAGCCCCACCCTTCGCCCCATCCTGGGAGATTCTTTGGCCCTTACACAGCCGTGAGGGACTCTGCGCAGAAAGGGCCAGAAAAATCAAGATAGCGGAGAAAAAAAAACACCGGGAAACCGAGAGGTGTGCAGAGCCCCGTTCCCTCCTCTGATTGGCCAGGGTTTTCCTTATCCCTGTCTGTGATTGGCTGTTCCCATAAAGATGCAGCTGGTGCGCAGAACCCTACCTGCTGCTCATTGGTTTCGGCCCTGTGGGCGGAGCCTAAGAGCCTTGCTGGAGGCTGCGGAGCGGGCGGCTGCTGGGACCTTCTCTAGGCCGGCGGTAAGTGCTGTGGTTAGAATAGCCGCTTCTGACTTTTTGGACATTTAGCAGTAGGACCCTAGTACCTACACTTTTGGCTTTCGCCTGTGGGCGTTAGTCCGGGCTAAGGAGGGAGGTGGGTAGACAGCCATGCCTCTTCGGAAGCCAAAGGTCCTACAGAGTTGTCTCTGCCGCCCACCCGCCGACTGCCCTGGGGCCCTGCCTCGCGCCCAGGAGCCAGAAGGTTACCATCCCCCTCTGCTCCCAAACCCGGAGATCACCGCTTCCACTCGCCACTCTCCCCACTCTGGTCCCTCCTCGCGAGTCTTTAACAAGCTCCACCCCTCCAAATAAATGTCTTTCCTAGACTCACTCCCCACCCTGCGAAAGGCAATTTGGAAGCAATTAAACGTTTACTAATTGAAGTTTTGTCGAAGTAGTTTATGTATAATAAAAAAGAGCACTATGAAACAGGTTTTTGTGTAAGACCGGTACCTGCCCACCCCTAAATCCATTTTGCGGAGGCCGCCGCTTTTAAAATTTTCATGTTTAGATCTTTTTATCACCCTACTAAATCTAAGTAATATGCTTACACTGCATTTCTTGATTTATCATTTTGAGATTTCTTTATCTCACTTCCCTACTCCCACCAGTTTTCGATTTCCATTTTTATTCTTTTGTTGATATTTGTAGCTTTCAATCATAGATTTCAACCTGTATCCTGTCAGCCTTAGGGTGGTAGCTTTTGGTGCCCTTCTGTGTTACATTGAAGATGTTGACACTTCTTCCACATGCAGCCTACAATCAGCTGGACCTCAAGAGTTACATTTAATTCTCATATATTCAAAAATATTAGAGGCACTCTTCTTGGACTTGCAAGTACAGTAGTGAACAAAATTGATGATGTCACTATTCTCATGAAGCTTCTAGTGTGGGAAATAAGACAAATAAATGCATATGTGTCAGATGATGTTAACAGCAGAATCATGGAGAAGTCATTTCAAGCTGGGAGAACAGCAGGAACCCAGGCGGTGTAGAGTAAACATGTGTGGGGATTCCAGGGAAGTGTGGAAGTTTCTCTCTTTGCTTAACTGGACACAGACAGTTTCAAAGATGAAGAGCAAGAGCTTCCTATTGAACTGGGTGCTCAGGAACAAGGATAGCTCTTCAGTGAGTTAGTGATGTCGTAAAACTAGGTTTTAGGGTGCTGGATCCCACAGTTTGGTAATGCTAGTGGGAGCAGGGGAGAAAGCAGGAGGCAGGGTGGACCTCCTCCTGGCCTTTAACAGAGAGTGCTGCAAAATCTACTTACTGCTTCATTTCCTCCAGGAACACTTAATGGAATACCCGAAATCACAGTGGTCTCTCTCTCTCTCTCTCGAATTTTTATTATAAGTTGAAGCTGGAGAGGTTAGTAATTTGCCCAAGATGGAATGGTGGGGCCCAGGACTAAGCATCTGTAAAATGAGAACAGTAGAATAATGCTTTCTCCTTAAGGCTGTGAAAATAATGTCTGGTTTGTAGTATAAGTGTTCGAGGGGTACTTGCTGTTATTAATATATGTTCTCAATTATCTTAACCAATTATAAAAGCATTTTGAATTTAGGAACTACTTCTATGTCTAACTGGCTTATTTGAGGAATATTTCTACAGCAATAATTACATTTCAGGCAGTGTTTAGGTGCTATGGATATAGCACTAAATCCAAGATGCCTCTTCCCTTTACAGACTCCAGCTATTAACACAAACTTGCAAAGCAAACAAGTAAACATTGCCAACTGTGCCAAGAGCCTGCCATTGGCCATGTAAGTTCCAAACACACATGTGGCCCCCAGCAGAAATCTCAGGTTTCTTGCTGAGGTAGTGACTTCATCCTATTGGGTTTGATTGACATCAGATGACCTTTGTTTTTATCTGCCAAGGGGTGTTTCATCTCTGCTTCCAACATATCACTGAAGGCTGAGGAGAGTGTTAGCATCTCAGTGAAAGCTGGTGCTGGATAAGGAACAGGGCTTTACAGAGTGTGGGGAAAGGATTGCTTGTTCTCTTCTACTTCACATTTTAGTGTGCAATGCAAGAAAACCAATTAAGCACATAGGCAATGGGCTTCTGGCATATTACCTTTTTGCCCCTTGAGGTGTATAAGTATACATGTAAACATACCGACTGAGACTGGGGTATTTCTGGCCTTATTTTATATTGAAATATCACATTTTGTGTGACCTTATCCAAGTTCAAGAGAAATAATGCTGATTTGGAGAGCGTGATTGAGGTGGAGTGGGCGAACCCAGAGGAGGGTCAGAGGTGACCAAATGAATAAAAACAGAACTTCCAACTTGCTTTGGCCTCCCCAAATGTCCCTCTGTGGTGTGAGTAATGTGACCCAGTCAGAACTTCAGTTGGGAAGTCCAGTGCTTATTAAACAAGGTCAATGAAGGATCAAAAGGAGAAACTTGTTTTTTCCACTCATTAATTTTCCCTTTTACTGATCCCTCTGCTCCTCTGTTACCTTTTCCTCTCATTTCTTTTTCTTTTTTTTTTTTCCAGCCTTTATTACCTCTGCCTGGTTTTGCTCATGTTCTGAGGAGGCTGTGAAAAGGAACCATGGATCCTGCAGCATTGGTAGAAGCCGTGGTGGAAGAAGTGGCCTGTCCCATCTGCATGACCTACCTGAGGGAGCCTGTGAGCATTGACTGTGGCCACAGCTTCTGCCACAGTTGTCTCTCCGGACTCTGGGAGGTGCCAGGGGAATCCCAGAACTGGGGTTACACATGTCCCCTCTGCCGGGCTCCTGTCCAGCCCCGGAACCTGAGGCCCAATTGGCAGCTGGCCAGCGTGGTAGAAAAAGTCCGTCTGCTAGGGCTGCACCCAGGAATGGGGCTGAAGGGCAATGTGTGTGATCTGCACGGAGAACAGCTAAAGATGTTCTGCAAAGAGGATGGCCTGATCACATGCGAGGCCTGCAGCCGGTCCCCTCAGCACGAGGCCCACAGTGTCGTGCCCATGGAGGATGTCGCCTGGGAGTATAAGGTGGGAGACACAGGCTAGCTACCCCAGTCTCTCCCCTCCTCTTCTCTTGGCTGTCTCTAAATGAAGGACTTGGTCAGAGGCCCCAGAGATAAAATGAAAACTGATTCCTTTGGTCCTCATGCCCATAGAACCTTGGGATCGGATAGAGTGAGCCACATCTCTCCTTACATTTATGATCTCCTTTGACTTCCCTCCCACTTCCAACCCCATCCCCAATTCCTAAGTGGATTAATGCCTTACCTAAAGACGCTTCCTTACTGGGGATTTGAAGACTGATCTGGTCCACCTGGGGTTCTTGGTGCCTTGGATGAATTTGTGTAAGAGGTAGTCAAGGCTGTACCCATCAACACCTGCAGTGTACCTAGTAATGCCATAGTCATTTGATATTGTATGAGTCACTTTAACTTCCTTATTTTTATAGACAAAACTGAGACTTAGGGGTTTGAGATCATGGTAACTGGTTTTAGAGCTGGAAGAGACTAGAGCCGAGTCATTTAGGATTGACTTTAAGTTAAGTTAGTTAAAAGTTACCTAAAGGAAGATCAAAGGAAATGAGTCAGGTCTTTTTGCCCTTTGGCCAGTATTCTTTCTCCTCTACCAAGGCTTTCTCTGTGGGGGAGGAGGGGCGTCATCTCTGACTCACCTGCTGCCCATTTTGTAGAGCTATCCTCAACTCCAGTTTCTTACACTTTCCTCAGTTGTCCATGCTGACATATCTTGACTAGAATTAAGTAATGACTCTGTAATCCAGTGATACAATACTGGTCTTAATTGTCTTTCGAGAAGTTGGAATTAGAAGGTAAGAGTATAAGACAAATCCTCAGAATTGGCTGTTTTTCTGTGTGAGAAGAATTTCTGAAAAAATTAAAGTATTAACTTAGTCATTTTGTTTTGAGAGCAGTGGACTAGGGAGGCAGTATCACATAGACATAGGAGTTACACAGCAGTGTTACATCCCAGCCCAAAGCATTGACTAGCTGAATGACTTTGAGTATGACTCTCTCTAAGCCTCAGCTTTCTTAATCTGTACAATGGGGATAATACCAGTCTCAAGGGATTGTGAATACTGAGTGTATGTTAGTATGTAAGCCATGTGTGGCACTTGGGAACTCTTTAACAGAATGGTTAATATTATCATCAGAATACTTTATGCTTTTCCAGGAATAATCTTTTACACTGGTGTTCTAAGATAGTGCCTCTTACCTCTAATGGCATTTGAACTACCCCAAATTCTCCCTAAAATTCAGATTCTGACTCAGGAGGCACAGGGTAGGGTTTGAGACTCCACATTTCTGACAAGTTCCCGGTTGGTACTGATGCTGCCAGCCCACTTGCACAGCACTTGGAATACGAAGGTTTCAGGAGGCCATATGATAACTCAGCGGGTAAGGAGAAAAAAAGGTATGGGTAGGCCAAGGTGGTTTTCTGGCAAGCTTGGAAACAGTCCTTTTCTTCTACAGAAACTTAGAGACTCCAGGAGTTGAAGTGATTCTCAAATCAGAAGCTACTTTGAATGTCATGTGGGCAGGAACCCACTCCCTTCTTGGCATCCCTTTTCTCCTGGCATTCATTCTGGCTCATCACCTGAGGGACATTTCTTTTCCCGTTACCTACCAGTGCTAGGGAGCCTCATTAGTAACCCAGCTGCCCGCAGCGACCTCAGGAGGTTTTAATCTCTTCCAGTGGAAACTCCACGAGGCTCTGGAACATCTGAGGAAAGAGCAAGAAGAGGCCTGGAAGCTGGAAGTTGGTGAGAGGAAACGAACTGCCACCTGGAAGGCAGGTTGCCACCTGGGGAAGGAGTTTGGGTGGTCCCAGTGTTGTTCTGGAGCTGGCTTATGCTAGCTTCCTCATCTCTGTGAAGCAGAATGTGGAGTTTGAGGTCAGAGAGCCAGGAACGTTCATACCAGCTTTCTCTGCCAGGTGTGCCGCTGTTGGCGGGCCATGCACTTCTCATCCCAGATTCTTGTTCATGATGTAGGAGTAACCTCTGGCCTAATGTCCTCGTATGTCCATATACACACCTCACTTATGTGTCAGTTCATGGTGGTACAACTTGTGTAATCCTTAGTAAAGCATAGTTTCTGTTTCACTTTCCCCAGTTAGAGCATACTTACTCAAAGTTAATTTATTAAAATCCTGGAAAATCCCTTCTGAAATAAATTTGAGGACCATAACTACCAAACTATCAGAACTTTAGATCAACAGAAGATAACCTGAACCAGTTAAAAACAACACATTGAACTGATACAATACCAGAAAGAAGCAAATACATCTAATACTGTAGCTGTCACGGTGCCTTAAAGGCTTAAGTGTAATGCTCTGGTTGTTATTATGAGACTAGGATATATTATTCAGAAAATAGGAAGTAGAGCATATAGTACCAAGATAATGTCCTGGGCCCTACTGGAGTCGATAAGAATAAGGAATAGAGACACAGAGGCATATGGGAACAGAAAGGTAGGAAAAATAGTGCCCTTTCTCTTGGCCTCTATAGTAGCTGGCACACAGTTGGTACCAAAACATTCCAGAGTGTGTATGTGCGTGCACACACACACCCGGGTGTCCTCAGTCCCAGGTGGCTCTTACACGAACAATATCAGTGCTTCTGATCTTGGCTGTGCAGATGCAGGTAGAAACCCGAAAGCAGAGTATCATGTGGGAGTTTGAGAAGTATCAGCGATTACTAAAGAAAAAGCCACCAGGTCGGCAGCTGGACGTAGAGGCAGCCACGGCTCTAGCCAGCCTGGAGCAGGAGGAAAGGGAGACCAGACAGAAACTGGAGTTGAATCACGACGCACTCATCCAGCAGAGCCGGGTCCTGTGCAGGCTGATTGCAGAGCTGGAAGAGAGGTCTCAGAGGCCTGTCCGATGGATGCTGCAGGTGAGTGCCTCTCATAACCATCCACCCACATTCCCACTAATGCCTGCTCTTCTTCTACCCTTGGTTGGTTGTCCAACTTGGCCCATTGTAGGCACATAGGTGGGGCAGTGTCCAGGCAGCTCTGGCATCATACAAGCCAGAGAGTTGAAGGTGAAGAGGGTTGAGATGGAGCCTGGAGTCGGCCAGTCCAGCTCAGCCTGCTCTGCTCCCTTCCTGTAGGATTCTACCCTCCACCTCTGCATACCTTCTCGCCAGCCTTGTTCACCACCTTTCCTGCCCTTAGAGAAACCCCCTTCCAGAGCTCATCGTCCATCTGATCCCTCCCAGGAACAGCACATACTCATGTACTTCATTTTTTTTCTCCTTCCAGGGTATTCGGGAAGTCTTAAACAGGTATGTCCCCATCCTTGGAGCCCCTAGGCCAACCTGGGAGGGATGGTGGGGCCTGGCCAGAAGTGGAGAAGTAACAGAGACCCAGTATTGCAGAAAAGCAGGGGTTGTTCTGTAATGTTCTTCCTCTTTCCTTACATTGGCCAGAGAAGCTTTGGTCATCTTTCTTTTTTCTTCTTTGTGTTTGGTAAGATTCATTTCAAGTATTACCAGTAAGAATTTCAGAAAAGTTATAAAATATGTTTTCCAGTAGATCTCCCAAGGAGGGAAAAACCCTGCAGGTGCAACTGTTAGTGTTCTAAGCTCTTCAGTGTAGCCTTTCTCCTCTGGCACACCCGTTCCTCTCCCCATGTCGGTGTACATCTAACCCTACTCACAGCACTGGTACACAGATGCTCTCCCTGTGCCACAAACGGTTCATCTCAGTTGAATAAGCATCACATCTCTGCTTAGCCTGGTGATGCAGGAGAGGGACACCTCCCTGCCAAGCTCCTCGTCCCTGTACTAAGGGAAGGTCCATGTGGCAGAACTAAGGCTTCTTGTCCCAAGGCTTAACCCTCCTCCACTAGGAGCAACTCTTGGAACCTGCAGCGGCCAGAACCAGTCTCCCTGGAACTGAAAACAGTTTGCTGTGTGCCAGGCCTAAGAGAGATGCTGAAGACGTACGCAGGTAATGAATGCTGGGGTAGGCTGTGATGGGCAGTGGGAGGAACCCTTCCCAGAGAAGTAAAGTGGTTCAGTGCCCTCTGGGTGCCCCCTCACTCTGTGCCAGCGTCACCAACCAGGATCTTTTCCCCCAGCTGATGTGCGCCTTGATCCCGACACTGCCTATTCGCGCCTCATCGTGTCTGAGGACAGAAAATGCGTGCGCTATGGAGACACCAAGCAGAAGCTGCCCGACAATCCTGAGAGATTCTACCGCTATAATATCGTACTGGGCAGCCAGTGCATCTCCTCAGGCCAGCACTACTGGGAGGTAGAGGTGGGAGACAGGTCTGAATGGGGCCTGGGAGTGTGTAAGGAAGATGTGGACCGGAAGGAGGTGGTCTATTTATCCCCCCACTATGGATTCTGGGTGATACGGCTGAGGAAGGGCAATGAGTACCGGGCAGGCACCGACGAATACCCGCTCCTGTCCTTGCCAGTCCCTCCCCGACGGGTGGGCGTCTTCCTGGATTATGAGGCCCATGACATCTCCTTCTACAACGTGACTGACAACAGCTCCCACATTTTTACTTTTCCCCACTATCCCTTCCCTGGACGCCTTCTGCCCTATTTCAGTCCTTGCTACAGCATTGGTGCCAACAACACCGCTCCTCTGGCCATCTGCTCCCTGGACAGGGAGGACTGAGAGAGCCACCATCCCAGCCAGAGGCCTCAGAATTTCACCTGAGCCACAAGGGTCCTTGGGGGCCCTGCCCCTGCCAAGGGTCCCCTTCAATTGAATTGAGCCTAGAATCTGGGGATTCTTCTGCCTTGCCCAGGCGCTTGTTGTACCTGGGCTAGAGTCTCTCACTAAACCACTCATGTGAAAGAGGTGAGGCTTAGTCAAATGAGCGTTGTCCCCTGTGAGGGAAGCATGACCGGGCCAATAGTGAGGATCAGAGTGGGGTCAGAGTGGCTCTAACAATGACTTCTCCTTTCCGTAGTTCTGGCCCCTCTTTCAGTCCCTGTGTTGCCATAGTTAAATCAGTAAGGACAATGAAGTAGACCCAACCTTCTGGAAACCTGTTGGATAGGCTTTACCAACTAGCCAGAAGAATACTGCTCATACCAGACCTGGCGGTTGTGCTAAAGCCCGTCAGAGGAGACCTCGCCAGAGGTTTGCTGCGAATGAGCAAGTGTTTGACCCCAGCTCTCCGACCTGTAAACCGTAGAAACGCAGTGCAGATTGCCCAGACTGCCCCAGTGGTCATCCCCCTCTGAGCACAAGCTGGACTCACCACTGTGTGCCAGACACTGAGGAGACTTGTGTCCTGGTCCTGCCCTTCTCTGAGTGACAGGATCAGAAAGCCTGTGAGCCTTGTTTTAATTTTCACTTTATGGGTTAAAAAACTGAAATGGCCTTAATAGAGCAAGTTTTTTCTCACAAAGCTGTTGAAAGAAGATTGTAAAGGTTATAAAGTGTTTCTCCCATTTAAATGAAAAAAAGATTGACAGACTCACTTCTCAGGTCACATGTCTGCATGTCATTCATTACATTCGGGTCTGAAACTTCCCACTTGTTTGAAAGATGTTTCGTCCTACATGGAGAAATGGGGAGAGGGGCTGCATACTCTCCTACCTCACGGGGTTGTTGTAAGGACCTCAGATCCATCCCAAACGCGTTCCTCGCTCAGGGACAGAGGAAGGCACGCCGTGGATATTCCCTGTGTAGCCTTCCTATCTACTCCTCAGCCAGCATCTTACAGCAGGGCCTGTGTGTCTCAGGGCCTGTCCTGACAGTCGAGGGCCCTTTAGACAGAATGTGGCTGTGCCAGGGCCATACTCTGGGTCCCAGTAATATATTGTGAATCTATTTTCTTGTATATTTGTCGTCTTTGCAATAGAGTTGGGGCTGTCACTGTAGGGTAGTGGAGATAATTTTTAAAAGAAAAAAATACCCAGGAAGGAAGGCTGGCTCACCCACAAACTAGTTAAGCCAAAGTTTGGCTTTTTTGGTGTCACCAAGGGAATCCACCTGGTTCTGGTAACTACCTAACATTCTCCCTGCCTTTGTCTTCTCTAAAGCAGTGGGGAAAAGAACAGGACTAGGCACCAGAAGCCAGTTGTGGAGCCCTGTGTTACAATGAAGGAGAAATTAAGACCATACATCTGTGCTGTTGACCTAAAAGTGATGCTGTGTGTGGCAAAAATAATTCACTGTAGGCCTTAAGAGTATGATGTGGGAATAACTAACTGTCTGGAAACAGTGCAAGGCTAGCATGTGAGAGTTAATGGCTTTGCCTGTTGTAAGAGGCTACAGTATGTGCCTCACATATTGTCACAGTGACTGACACCACCTCTGATGTAGTTTAGACATGAAGGTAGTGACTGTTTGGGTAGGACTGAGCAGCAAGGAAGATACTGGGTGATGTATGCACAGAAGCAAAGTAATTCCTATAATAAATAATAGCAAAGATTTGTCTTTCTAATTTAATTGTATTGGTCATTAACATGTAAAGGAGGAGCCCTGGCTGGGTACTCGGTTGGAGCATCCCATACACCACCGAAATATTGCCATACACCAAAATATTGCTGGTTCAGTTCCCAGTTAGGGCACGTACCAGGTCGTGGGTATGATTCCCGGTTGGGTTGCATATGGGAGGTAACCAATCCATGTTTCTCTCTTTTTCTCCCTGCCCCCTCCCTCTCTCTAAACATATATCCTCAGGTGAGAATTAAAAAAAAAAAAATTAAGGAGGTAAAACAGGCCAAAATGGAGAAATAAACTCATTCCACCTACCGTGCTTCCAAGTCGCTTCTTAAGCATTAGCAGTAGAAGGGGAATGGACTAATAAGTCACAGGCCTGGTCTCCGCAAAGGGCTGAGTTGGCCTACAGTAGAGAGACTGCCTTTGAGTGGGAGGAACGCACAGAGTGGTCCAGGTGGGTAAGAGGCAGGTAGCCAAGTAGCCATGTGGAGTGTAGAGTGCCTGGGGAATTGTGTATAAACTTGAGAAACAGATTCTTTAGGAAGTGTTTCCCATTATCTGTCTTTAGACAGTTGGCAGAAGAGGCTTGGGACAAATCAATGTTGTTCTGTCCTGTGGTTTTCTTAGGATAATCTCTGGAAGATTCAGAGAAAAGATTATTAGGTGATAAATTTCTTCAAACCTAGAATGAATTAAGGAGTGGAATGGCTTCATTTATAATGTACTATTTAGGGACTTTGGTTGTTGGGGTTTTTTTCCCATTTGTATACTGATTTGGGAACTATAGATCTTGTTAGAAGAATTACAAGGTTAAATGATGTCACATTGTTTATTTCATATTTTCTCATTTTTAAGACCAGGCAAGAAGATTAAAGTTCTTAAGTATATGAAAACCCTTTTTAGGGTACTTATGTATACTTATAAGAACCCCATGAAGACCAGACCTTATTCATCTGGTTCGCCATTGTACCCCCAGTCTAGCACTATGCATTTGTGTGTGCACACATTGATAAATAAGTGAATGAGATTTTCAATCTCATTCCTAGAATCAAAACAAAAATAAGCTCTT